>PVKP010014849.1:13560-51883 GCA_004027715.1 Plecturocebus donacophilus
CCCAGGCTAGAATACAGTCTAAAAATGGGTATTAAAAACCTCTTTTATGCCAATAATTGTGCTTAACAATGGAGACAGGAAGGAATAGGGGATGAAAATAACAAATAAGCAGCCAACCAATATTTTATTTAAACCTGTGAAATGCTATGCAATTGCTGAGGAGTGATTTACTTCCAATTATGTGGTCACTTTTAAAATATGTATAATATGATACTGAGAAAAGTGTATACATTTATAATTGAATGTATATTGTCAAACTGCTAGAAATGCAGTCATTCCACCAGCACTGAATAAGTGCACATTAACAAGCATTTTAATCCTTGCCAATCTGAGAGATGAAACATAATATTTTGGTGGTTTTATTTTGCACTTTCTTGTCAAAAGCAAATTTGGCATCTTTTCATATATTTAGGAACCATCTTCTTTTCTGCGTGTTCATGCTCCTTGCTCATTGTCCTATTGGTTTGTTAGCAGGTTTGCTGTGTTGCAAACGCCAGGGGACGGCAGTCACAGAGACCCGAATGTACACAGCGCCCCCTGGAGTTGACAACGGGGAGGCCCTGGTTGTTGGTCCCAAAGAAGATTGAACTTGTCCCTTCTATTTTTCTCTCAGACTTCTGTTTCTTTGAATAGTCCTAATAGATTAAAACATAATCTGGAATCCTAAGTGCATTAGTCTTATTTAGGTAACAATACTATCTAAGAAAAACTCTGAGAATTCACAACAAATTGCTAACTATAGTTATCTCTGGCAGAGGAAGTAGCATGGGAAGAGTGTGGGAAAAATTTTTACTTGACTTTTTTCAACTGTGTACTTTACATATGATTTGTATGTAATAAATAAAATAATAAGTATGTGTGACAAAAGTTCAGAGAATACAGAAAGGCATAAAAAGGATGGTAAAGGAATCCATTTTGCCTACTTACTCTCAAGATAGGAGTTAAAAAAATTACAGGGCACTCCTCCTTGAGCTTATATGATGGTTTTGAAATACCATTCAAAAAGAACCAGGACTTCCTAGAGAAATGACTGATTGCAGGTCTTGGGCAGGAAATGTACGGTATGAGCCTGGCACCTCTTGTTAATACCACAAAGCAAGAAAGTTACCAACATAGCTAGGGCCATGGCAAAAGGACTCATGAACTAACTTGAAGAGGCTTCTACTGATCAAAAACAGAGCAACTTAAGCATCAATAAAGACAATAACTGCAATGGCCATGATGAAATACATTATGAATGCATAAAGTTCATACTAATATTAAACCAAATGAAAATTAATTGGTCATACTGCGTAGATGATGGGGAACTAACGAATTATTTTAAAAATTGGTAAATCCAGGCAAAGAATCTATTATTTATTCTGACTTTTTAATACAAACTGAGTCTCCAGACCATCAAATAATAGACAAGGAGAAGTTTCTTTTTTCTTTCTTTCTTTTTTTTTTAAAAAATTTTACTTTAAGTTCTGGGATACATGTGCAGAACGTGCAGGTTTGTTGCATAGATATCCACGTGCCATGATGCTTTGCTGCACCCATTAACCTGTAATCTACATTAGGGATTTTTCCTAATGCAATCCCTCCCCTGTCCCCACACCTCCCAACAGGCCCCAGTGTGTGATGTTCCCCTCCCTGTGTCCGTGTGTTCTCACTGTTCAATTCCCACTTATGAGTGAGAACATACGGTGTTTTGTTTTCTGTACTTGTGGTAGTTTGCTGAGAACGATGGTTGCCAGCTTCATCCATGTCCCTGCAAAGGACATGAACTCATACTTTTTTACGGCTGCATAGTATTCTGTGGTGTATATGTGCCACATTTTCTTTATCCAGTTTATCATTGATGGGCATTTGGGTTGATACCAAGTCTTTGCTATTGTGAACAGTGCTGCAATAAACATACGTGTACATGTGTCTTTATAGTAGAATGATTTATAATCCTTTGGGTATATACCCAGTAATGGGATTGCTGGGTCAAATGACATTTCTAGTTCTAGATTAACGGGAGTTTCTTTTCATAAAAAGTAATCCAGCTAATAAATTAAGACAGAATGATAAAACGCACCATAGGAATTTTATAATTCCTAATGAATGATTGTATCTAGGCATTGGCCATCCACAGCTGTGAGCTTTACCAAAAGGAAAACAACTTGGCCTTAGGTGCCTCCTAACGAGAGCACAATCCCACATACAAAGTTGTTTTGCCAAATACAGGAAAAAGCGAAAACAAAACAAAACAAAAACTTTGAATCTGATGAAGCCTCCAGGTCCAACGCCAACTGGCATGTTAAGAAATGCCAGAAGTTTTCAGTCTGTGGACTGTGGGAAACTCTACAGCTTTCTTCAACCAAGAAGCTGAAAGGGAAGGAAAAAGAGGTAGGTGGAGGGGAAACTTCAGAAACTATCAACCAATCATGATACACAGACCTTATTTGAATTTTGATTCAAATGTACAAACTGTATAAACAAAACAACTTTTATAACATTTACAAAACAACTGGAAATTTCAACTCTGAAAGGATGTTTGATGATATTAAAGAACTAGTTTCACTAATTTATAATATTTTACAATGCTATGAGGATTATGTTTTTCAAAGAGTTCATTCTCTTTTAAAGATACTGAAAAACAGGTGAAATAATATTATGTCTGGAATATGCTTCAAGGAATGTGGGAATAGTTGCGATATCAAAGCAGATAGATTGGTCACGGATAATTGATGGAACCAGGTGAGGGGATCTATGGGGCTTTACATTATATTATTCTAATTTTGCATATGTTAAAAAATTTTTAAGTAAACAAAATCATTAAAGATCAATTTGTCCTGAAAAAGGACATTGTATCACAAGAGGGTCTCAGAAATATTCTTTTTTTTTGGTGTATGTGTCAAATTTAGCAGTAGGGGCTTGAAATAATTCATTTCTGTTAGGTCCTATACACTTTTTTTAAAATCAGAATTTAAAAATTCATGTTCCTTATGGATCAGAAATGTTCCTATCTGCATTCCATAGGAAGGAGCAGCAATGTCGTAGGGCAGCCTAGGGTTCAGGAGGTGAGTTGATGTGGTTGGAGAAGGCATGTGCTGAAGACTGGCTTCCCCAGGAAATGGATTCTGGGTGGGATGAGCTTGCAGGTGGTCTCTTAGGGAGTGCCCTCAGGATCATCCCTATGAGGGGAGAGGACCGAAGGAAGCAGGGCTGGGCAGCAGATGAACTGTGATGCAGTTGAACAGAGGCCTTGGCCAGCCCCACGGACAGCTGTGGAGCTAGGACGGTCCTTTGGAGTTTGTCAGTTGAGGCAAGGAAGCCAGGTACATAGTCCGCCTCCCCAGCTGTTAGAGCTGGCTTCTCCGGGCCAGAGCTTGGATCACACAGCGTCCTTAGGTGAAGGGCAGTCCCTGAGAGAGCCTGGGCCATGGATGGTTAACACGCACAGCCCGCTGTCAGCAGAAGGAGGAGCAGGGCCTCAGGCCAGAAAGAGAGCCGGACTGTGTCCCATCAGGGTCCACCAATGACAACATTCTTGTCACACCAAATTTACTGCTCACCAATCCAAGGATTATAGCTTTTAGGTGAATAACACGTAAGAATTAGTCATAAAGGGCAAGTCTTGACATCAAATTCCTGACAGCACACCAAACCTATATAAAGTGATAAAAGGTTATGTATCATTCATGCTCCTTATACCTGCGTGACATTGGTAGATGTCATTGGTCTCCAAGTCCCTAAAGTTCCCACAGTGGCAAAAGAGCTCTTTGAATGATTTCCAATACTGTGCTAAAAGTAAGATCTAACATTAGAATTTTAAAAATTTTTTATTTTTTTGGAGACAAGGTCTCACTCTGTCACCCACGTTTAAGTGGTGTGATCACAGCTCACTGCAGCCCTGACCTCCTGGGCCTAAGCAATCCTCCCACCTCAGCCTCCTGAGTAGCTGGGACTACAGGTGCGTACCACCATGCCTGACTAATGTTTTGATTTCTTGTAGACACAAGGTCTCACTGTGTTGCCCAGGCTGGTCTCAAAGTCCTGGGCTAAAGAGATCCTCCTGCCTCAGCCTCCAAAGTGTTAGGATTACAGGTATGAACAACCATGGCTGTCCTATTCTATCTTTTTATGTTGAAATAATTTCCAACTTTCTGCAAAGTTGCAAGAATAGTACCAATACCTCCCATATACCCTTTACTAGATTCACAAATTACCATCTTGTCATATTCACTTTTTAATTTTCTATGTAACCACCAAACAATAATCAAAATGAGGAAATTAAACATTTATAAAATGCTGTTATCTATTCCACAATCCATATTTAAATTTTACCAATTTTAAATGCACTCTTGCTCTGTTGCCAGGCTGGAGTGCAGTGGCACGATCTTGGCACACTGCAACCTTTGCCTCCCAAGTTCAAGCAATTCTTCTGCCTCAGCCTCCCGAGTAGCTGGGACTATAGTGCCACCATGGCCGGCTAATCATTTTTAGTAGAGATGGGGTTTCACCATGTTGGCCAGGACTTCTGACCTTGTGATCCGCCCACCTTGGCCTCCCAAAGTACCAAGATTACAGGCATGAGCCACTGTGTCCAACCACAGTAATGTCCCGAAGAGCAATATTTTTCCCTCTGGTTCAGGTTCCAATTCAAGAGAGGATCTTGCATTGTGTTGTTACATGTTAGCCTCCTTCAACCTACCATGTTTCCTCTGTCTTTTTTTTTACTTTTGTTATCTTGATACAACTGAAGATTGCAGGCATCTTTGTCAAGAATAAAATAAAAACAACTATATTAGTTTTCTATATTGCAGCCAATCAACTTTCATGTATTTAGCAGCTTAAAACAACATGCAATTATTATCTCACAGTCCCTGTGAGTCAGGACTTTGGGCAGTTTAGCTGGGTATTCTATGAGGCTACAATTAAGGTTTTTAAGAAATCAAAACATTATACAGAAATAAAACATAAATATAAACAATACATCCAGAAAAGGAAGGGGCCAGAGAATAATGTCCTGTGAAAAGGACACAGAAGCCAGCTTTAAAGGGCTTTTATAGGCCAAATCTGGGACAATTTGAGGATTAGGAATGGATTATAATTCATTGAACAAAATAGGACTTCATGAGTTCACAGAGATATGAACTAAAAGTTTGATGAAAAGGCAATATTGACATTGTCTGAAAGTATCTCCCCACAAAATACTATTTACAAAGGGGGAAAAGAGTAAGTGCACTGGAGAAGTCTGGGGGACACCACTTTCATCAAATTATTCAAGTTAACATCGCTTGTAGTAGACTAAGGGATACGGTAAACCACCTCATAGGATGCAATGAGAACACAGCATCACCGTGGCCAACTTTATCATGTCTCCACCAAATCCCTGACTCCTAGTATTCACATCCTCATATAATCCCCTCCTCTTGAGTGTGGGTGGGACCTGTGACTTGCCTCTAATCCATAAAATGAGATTGGGAGTTCAAGACCAGCCTGACCAACATGGTGAAACCCTGTCTTTAAAATATATATATGTATATATATATAATGAAGCAAAGGTGATGGGATGTCACTCCTGTGATTGTGTTCCATTATGTGAGGATCTGTTTTGCTGGCAGACTCACGCTAGAGTCTTGCTCTCCAGCTGACTTTGAAAAAGCATAAGTCCTACAAATACAAGGAAATAAAGCTTCAAAGTTAATCCTTTCCCAGTAGAGCTGGGGAGAGACACTGACACCCCCCTCAGCCGGGAGCATGCCTCTGATATGTAAACTAACCAGACCAGATTCGTACCTCTTCTATTTGGCTGTACACACAAGAGTACAGTTTGTCATTCCAAGGGCAGATACCAGGCAACTAGGGGACACCTGTATGGCTTAGAGCCTATCGAAATTATTCAAATCAGTGAATCCTGAACTGTTCAACCTGCCCCGCTTTTCCCATGTGTCCTGGCTCTCCTCTCACTCCTGCCTCTCTGCCTCCTGGCCAGCCCAGAGCTTTCCCCCAAGGCCCTCTGGTGTGCTGTGTCTCCTGTTGAGGATCTGTGAGTCCAGTAAACTTCGTTTTCCTGAGCCTCTCTTGTATGTCCTCTTGTGACTCCACCTGAATGGCCATTTCATAAAAGAACACAGAACACTGGCACAAAATATTCCAGAATCATCTCATATTCTTCTTGTTTCAGCCCCCAAATTAGCCACTTCTCCAAAATGCCTTGGTTCCTTTCATTGGAGAATCATACTCAGAAACCAATATCTGGGCTATGTGTGTTTTACCTGTCATGGTATTAACACTTGCGGTGTTTTACCTGTAATTGTGTTAACAGTTCCCCTAGTTTGGAGGCAACATGGCATAGTGGTTAAGAAGCTCTGGATCCAGACTGCCTGGATCGAAATCCTGGCCACTCTGGACAATCTGTGAGGCCTTGGGAAAGGCACTTAAGCTCTTACGGTTTCATCCCCTGTGTGATGGTGGTTACGATAGCACCTACCTCAGAAGGTTGCTGTAGGATGTAGTAAGATAGATGTGTGAAGCTCTTAGATTCATATCTGGCACTCAGTGATTGCTCAGTAAATATTTGTTGGGTAAATGATCCTCATGTTGATTAGAAGCTCTGACTGAAGAATAAAATGAGGGGAAAACTCTGTTCCACATCTTTCAGACTATATATGAAATATTGATTTGTCAGAGGTCTTCATTCTCCTGTGAGACTATCTTCCTTTAAGACTTTAAGAATTCCCTGCAATAATCTTTTTAGTTGTCTTTAATGTTTAACAAGCTACAAGAAGTCCCTGTAAAATATCACGTATGTGATCCTAGAAGAAAAAAAAATGCTTTCCACTTGTTTATGTTCTTCCTTCTTCTTCATCAAAAAAATAGTCAGAAAAGAACTCACACAAGCCTGGTGCCAATCCTGGATGTGTGTCTGTGTCCAGACTCTGATTCCTAAAAACATCAAGTCATCATGGAAGACATCAGGACCATTGAGAAGACAGTTGGGAAATCAGAGGGGGAGGAAGTCAAGAAGGATGAAGCCCTGCAATCATTTTTATTCCCCTGGTTTTCTCAGGATGGGGAGTAAGAGCTGTAGAAACCTGTACCTACAAAAGAAAATCCAAGGCAATGTAGGGATTCCACAACCTGAGCTTGCTTTGATAATACCTTCTTGCCAGCTATCCCCAATTTCTGATTTAGTTTCTCTTAGGGACAGCTATTCTGAAGGGTCTTGTCAGAGAAGCTTATTTGGTTTCTATTCAGCAAGGAAAAAATGCATGATAAACATTCCAGATAATGTTTATGTTTCAAATTAGTTTTTCAGTTCTTTTGCAATTCTTTCTCAAGTTTTCCTCACCTTCTAAGTCTGAAAAAGTAATTTTCCAAATTATTGAAAAATCAGGGCCCTTTAGAATCTTATAGTCATTTGAAACAGGCCAGGCTAACGGTTTAACCTGAAAGTGGAATGGATTTCCCATCAGGGTTCCCATAGTGAACGACTATGTTTTTGTAACCTAACACAATGAAGGGAGTTGTCACTAGATGATTCAGCTAGTTAGAATCTCAACTCCCTTTCTGGGGAGGAAATCTGAAGCATGGTGTTTGTATTAGAGGCCAGGGTCATGCTTATTTGGACTTTAGTTCTCCCACATCAAAGCCAGTCAGAGACTATGAACAGGGAGGGGGAAGGAAGGTCAACCGTCCACCTTGGCCAGAAGCAAGCAGTGTAGCCAAACAAAATCTGTCACTTTTTGTGGGTGTCTGTCTTTCCAACACATATGCTCACTCATTCTCTCTCTCTCTCTCTCTCTCTCACACACACACACACACACACACACACACACACATACACACACACACACTTCAACTCTCCACTGCTATAAAGCTGTTCTTGGTAAAATTCCCTAGGGCAAAATCGACTGTAACTTGATTATTCAGCTCACTTAGTATCAGTGGGAAATTTGCCATGTTGGACTTTGACAGCCACAAAAACCAGTCTGACTGAGAGTGGCGAGGCGATGAGGTCTAGGTGGAGTATGAACTCACCAACCTGGAATGATTACTTGGAGAATGCTCACACTGCCCCTTTTTTATGCTTCGGTTCAAGTCTCTGACAGTGCTGAAGTCATAGAAATGACCAAACAAATGTATAGCAGGAAGCTTTTTTATTCAGAACTCAACCACAAAAAAAATGCTCCTCTATCACTATGGATCCTGGAAAGCGGTGTCTGAAAATCAGCTGGGAGCAACCCAACCTCATTTCTTGTCCTTGTAGCATCTTCAACTCCCAAATGATGGAAGTCTCACTGGGCTGAACTTTAAATGGTATAAAAACAGGAATGGAGAGTTCCACCCCAACCTTTCTGCGAAAAAGCAAGCATATTTTATATAAGGTCAAAAGGCCATGTGAGGCAGGAGAATAGAGTCTGGAGCAGGGAACCTAAGGCTTTCCATGCCGACTTCCTAGAATTAAATTGAAAAGAAAACCCTAACTTTCCATGCCTCAGTAACAGAAGGACTAGAGGCTACTCCCTTTGACCTTTTCTGTGTGTAGATGGGAAACTGGCTGTCTAGGACAAATCAGACTGATTGCTGGTACAGTCTTCATTTGCAACTTTGTAACTTCACTCCGGCCTCTGAATGTTTGCTGCCTACAACCAATCAGACTGACTGTGGGTGGAGTCTTCAGTTTGCATAGAAGTACAACTTTGTAACTTCACCTTACCCTCTGATCGGTTGCTTTTTGCAACCAATCAGATGTTTGCACAAGAGTGTGACCATTGTAACTTCACTTCAGCCTCTGGCTGGCTGCTTTCTGCAACCAATCAGAACTGACTGTGGGCTACCATTTCATTTACATGAGGTGAGCATGAAGTGCCCAATGGGAAACTTCCAGGGGGTATTTGGACCCAAGAAGATTCTGTATTTAGGCCCCCGAGCTGCTGCTTGGGCCCAGTTCCACACTGTGGAGTGTACTTTCATTTTCAATAAATCCCTGCTTTCGTTCTTTTGTTGTTTCATTCAGCATTTTGTACAGTTCTTTGTTCAAAACACCCAGAACCTAGACAACTTGGAGTCATGACCCTCTACCAGTGACACAGGTAGGGAAATCTTTCACAAGTTAGACCGGGGTAAAAGAAATGAAAATTGGCTTTATTATTTCTCTCCTCTACTGAATCTAGAAAATTCTTTTAAAAACTTTTAGTTGCACACATCTCTTTGTTGGTAGTTCTATTTTGCTACAATAAAACCAAGTTTGTAGAACAGGAGCTGTAGCTTTAACTTTGAGACATCAGGTTAACCTTAAAATCATGGATGGAATTAAAGTAGAATCCAAGTAATTAATGTCTCAAAATTATATTATTTACAAATGCCAAAGAAACAGTCCCTGAATCTGATCAACACTGTAGTAAAATCAGCCCAGTGAAGGAAAGAGCATGGGTACATCAGTCAGGGAACCCTGCGTAGGAGGAATCCAGGCCTGATCACTCACCAGCCTTGTGACTTTGGCTTGCCTGCTTAACCCAGATGAGCTTCAGTTTCCTCATCTATAAACAGGTTTGCACAGAGGAGATGTAAAGTTAAATTACAACATCAGAGTGACTTTCACATGCCCGCTCTCCATACTGTTTAATCATCTCTCTCTTGCTCCACACTCCTCTTCCCCTGAATGCACAGAAACTGGATACATATTACCCAGGAGCCCTAAACAGTTTTTGTCATTCTCCCCAAAGGCAGCTGTGATATGGGGAAGGCAGCCAGCAGGAGAGAACTTGCCGCTTTTCCTGGGGAGGACCTGGTCTCCTGTAAGATGGAGGGAGGAGCTGGAAGTGGCCTGCTGCTTCTCCTGCCTCACAAAGAGAACCACCTGGTGAACCAGGTTCACAAGGGGCAGACACATGAATTCATCAGCTCAGATTTTTTAGGATTTGTTTTTTATTTTAATCAATGGTTTCCCTTCTCAACTGAAATGAAGCTTGCTGGACTTGTGTAGGCTCATGTATAAAACTAGAAAGCTGGACCCCCTACATCAGTGGACTTCAACTCTGGGCACTAGAGTCATTTGGGGGACTTGTTTAAAAGGTAGATTCCTGGCCCCACCCACAGACATTCTGTTTCCCTCTGGATGAATCAGGATATGTTGCTTTAGAAAACCATAGGCTATTTTCTCTTGAAAATCAAATGATCTTTAAAGTCTCCCACGTCTCACATGCCAGGTTCTAATTATTAAACACAAGGAAATGATACTCAAATAAGAACACGAGGGTCCATTCCCCTTCAAGTATTTGTGCACTAGTCGTCCTAGATGCCCTGGATGCCTTCAGCTCACCCATCCAACAGGAAGTCAAACTACCTCTTCTGGGCAGCTAGCCTTCAGGAAGGGAGATCTGGAGCCACATCTTGAGCATAGGGCAGGCACCCCAGGAGGTGTCTTTTCTGAAAATGGCAACTGAGGCGTGGAAGAGTTCTTGGTTTGATGAGCCATCAGCTGAGCAATGTTTAACTAAAATTACCAGAGGGAGATGGGGAATCGGTGATTAATTCTGGTTAAATTGGGCCAACAGAGCTTATTTTTTAGCCCAAGAATAACTTGAGCTACACCCTAAAGTGAGTAGAAAGCCAGGAAGCTGTGTGTAAGGTGATTTTACACTGCTCCCCGCCTCTGCATCTCTTCACTGTCATTGTCCACCCTGATTATAGTTTCAAATAAAGGATAGCATCTGGCTTCCCTGCCTGGTCCCACACTCACCTTTTCCTGAGAACAACTTCTCCTCCATGTACCTGGTTGCAGGGATGGCTCCCAGCAACCCTGTTTATGCAGCCCCACAGGCATGGACACCTGGCCTGGTCTTGTCCAATGCATGTCCCTTCCCTCACAATCTGAATTTGGGATGAATCTCTTGAACTGAGAAAACCATAAACTTCAGAATTGTCAGTAGCCATATCTTTTTGTGTGAACTGACAAACAGAGAAAACAAGACTGCATTAAGAAGAATAAAGTATATGAATAGAAAGAGTCAAAAATACAAAATGTGGAGTAGGACATTCTGAATTTCCTACAGAGCTTTGTTCCCCTTGTCCATGAGTTCCGTCATCCTATCTGTATCTTCACCTTTGAAGTTCATAATTAATGCCCCGTTGTTTTAGGTAACTCAACTGGCTTCTGTTACTATAATCAAAATGCTCTAATGAGCATGGTTACTACATAGGAATCATCACATTTGTCATGTTCAAATGAGTAAGAAACTAGTGCCTTCCCAACAAGGAAGGGGAAATACATGTGGAAAAATACAACAGGTGTGCAGGAGACCTGAGTTCAAATCATCCTCTTAGAATCCCACAACCACATAGAATCATAGACTGTTTATGCTAGCTCTAAAAGGTAACCCAATTCCACTGCCAACTACCTAGATGACCTTAGGAAGAATTTTTAACCCCTGTGGGATTAACTATAAAATGGCCATAATGACTCCATGAAGGTGTGGGAGCTAAACCATTCACTCTATTGATGCGTCTTTCAGCATGAACATCTATGCTTATATGGCACTTGACATAAGCAAAAGGAGTTTCCTCTGGAATTATTCTTGAAGCCACATTCTGTGCGTGAAAATGTTGAAAGAGCTAACCCTAAGAAGCATATACCAGCTGCTTATGGTAATGATAGGTAAAATTGAACATTTTCTAGTTTAATTATAGCAAATGTCAGTTTTCCCTAACTTTTCATAAGATGTTTTGACTTTGCTTAAACACAAATAATCTTAGAACTGAACATATTCAACTTTCCTATTCATATGAACAAAATTATTTGGCAAACATTAATTGAGAGCCAACTAAATGCCTGACACTATGCTAGCTGCTGTGCCCTCAAAGAGGAAGACAGAAGGTCCCTGCTCTCTGAGACTTCAGTGGAGATGGGGAGGCTAAGGAGGACATGCACTTGTGCATCGCGGTGTGATTGGGGCTGCCATGCAGGTGTGGTGTGTTTAAGAACAAAGCGGGAGTCATGAGCAGACTGAGGGTAGAGTGGACGGGGGAGGCAGGCAGGGGCATGATGAAAGGTATCATGGATGAAATAAAAGTTCAGTCAGGTAACAAGGCAGGGGTAGAGTAGGCTGGGCAGGGATGCCAGGCCTTTCTGGCAGTTTTAGCATATCCGAAACACGGGGCTGAGAACCAGCAGCTCGTGCTCTGGAACCTGCAGTTTTGTGATGCAGTAAAAACCGCTGCTTCCAAGGGTGTCATGGATTGAGGGTGATTCCAGAAGGGATGAAAAAGCTGGAAATGAGTTTTACTGTAACTAGGGGAAGTTCAGTATTTTAAAATTTGTCAGGAAAGATAATAAAGGAATCCAGCATATACTGGAGTGATAGAATCCCAGAAGAATAAATATAATGAATCACAGATACGTTAGAGACATCTCCTCTGAGAGAGTGGGCTGATAAAAATAGTAAATAATCAGTAACACATATTGAGTGATTGCTAAATGCCAGATGCTTCAAGCTTTACACACATTGACTCACTTCTGCATATCACAACCCTATGAGGCAGATTTTATTATTTGTCTCTCAGTAAGGTCCTCTCCTTCTCCCACCTATTCCCCTTTTCTGTTCTTATCACCATCTAACACCCTCTGTATTTTACTTACTATTATTGTTTATTTGCATCTCTCCTTCTGATAGAATGGATACTCATAAAAGGCAGGAATGTTGTTTGTGTTGCTTACTGCTATATCCCCAGCACTTAGAACACATAGTGTGAACCAATAAATGTTGGTGAATGAATGAATTATAGAAATAGAGGTACCCGGTACACAATGGTTAATATCTTGCCCCAGGTTAAACAACCAGGCAGTGGTAGAGCCTGGGAGCAATGGTGTGAGTGGCCGAGATATTTTTGGGCTCACAGAGAGGCATCATGAAATTGAGGGTGGGGAGACTGGAGCATCTGTTTAAAAAGAGGCTTAAAAACTCGCAGATTCACTTATTTATTCATTCAACTATTCAATGCTATTTACTGAGCACCTATTATGCACCAGACGTGCTCCAGGCACTGGGGAAACAATGGTGGACAAGGCAAATGGTGTCCTCTCAGGAGGAGGGGAGGGGAGGTGACAACAGAAAAGGAAACAAGCAAATACACAGAATAGCTTCAGAGGCTGATAAATTCGGTGATGATAATACAGCAGGGTAACGTGACGGAGCACAGCTGGCGATGGGAGGAATGTCTTCACTAGATAGGTCATCAGAGAGAACTTCCTTGTCAAAGTTACATATGAGCAGCATCCTGCAGCATGTATATTTCTTTTTTGTCTGGGGAGAGGGTTTTATTATAAGATTTTCAAAAAATTTTTTATTTAAAAATTTTTAAGATTCTCAAAAACCTGCAGGAACCACTGATCTAGTCCTGCTTTTTGTCTTATAGATTAGGAAATAGTCCTGGAATGTAAGTTACTGGACTGAGTCCACACAGCTGGAATATAGCAGAGTTGGGGGTCTCACTCCAGGCTTTCTCTTTCCAGGACCTTCAGTCTTCTCCATGCCTTACTGATTTGGAGATGGGGGAAAGAAGACAAAAGGAGATTTACACACGTGGGGGCAAAGTCGTTGTATTAGTCCATTTTCACACTGCTATAAAGAACTGCCCGAGACTGGGTAATTTATAAAGGAAAGATGTTTAATTGACTCACAGTTCTGTATGGCTGGGGAGGCCTCGGGAAACTTACAGTCAAAGTGGAAGGTGAAGCAGAAGCAAGACACCTTCTTCACAAGCAGCAGGAATGAGACGTGTCAAGAGAAGGGGAAAGAGCTGCTTATAAAACTGTCAGATCTCATGAGAACTCACTCACTATCACAAAACAGCACAGGAGAAACTGCCTCCATGATTCA
Source organism: Plecturocebus donacophilus (assembly GCA_004027715.1). Taxonomy (NCBI): domain Eukaryota; kingdom Metazoa; phylum Chordata; class Mammalia; order Primates; family Pitheciidae; genus Plecturocebus; species Plecturocebus donacophilus. The sequence continues at coordinate 27,414 of PVKP010014849.1, forward strand.
GTTCCCTCCACCTGGTCTCTCTCTTGACACGAGGGGAATATGGGGATTACAGTTCAAGGTGAGATTTGGGTGGGGACACAAAGCCTAACCATATCCCTTAAGAATCACTTTCCCTCATTTTGGCCCCAGGTGGGATAGATCAGCAGAGAGGAGGATTGCAATGATTACGTTTCAACAAAGGACTCGGTCATTCACCCATGGTGCCCAGGCTGTCATCAGTGCAATCCTGTCTCCAAGCCATCAGGCCACGCACACGCTTCCCTGTTGTTGAACACAGTGATGCTCTTGTGAGGATTTGCCTGCCTCTACCTGAGCAGGCGGGTGCTTCCAGGCTGCTCGACTCCATTGATTTATCTCCTCAGGCCATCCTGGATCCTGGCCTCACCCCCGTTAGTGTGCTGAGGCCACACTTCTTGGGCCCTCCTCCCATCCCATGCCACGTCACTAACCACAAGCTGGTCTCCACAGATTTGGTATGTGTCCCGCCCTCTAGTTTCGGGCCAAATCCTTCAGATTCTAGATTCGCCAGCCTCGCTCACCTTCTTCTTCTAAACGAATGCCTCCCTACCTTGGCCCTTTTCTATTTTCTGTACTCTCTATCCTGTCCCGGCCCCCCCAGCCACCCTGTCCACCTCCCACCGCCATCCACTGGCTGGTGCAATCTGCTGTTAAGGCTTAAATGTATTCAGCGCCCAGCCCCTCATTCTGCAAGGTAACCACGTAGAAAGTGAGTCTGACACTTTCTCTGCCTTTGTGTGGGGAGTGTATGTAAGCTGGTCTCAGGATCTGGCTGGGTAAACCATCTGTTCACCTGTGTGTGGTTTCTGACACTCCTGGTCAGTTCAGTTTCTCTGAACCTCGTTTCTCCACTCTGCTTGCCAAATCCCTTCTCTTGTTTTTTCCTGCCCCCTCCCTCCCTCCCTCCTTTCCTCTTCCCCCCTCTCCCATGCTCTTCCTCCTCCTCGTCTTCTTCCTTTTATCTTTGCTCCATGCTTTAGGCCTTCCTTGGCCCTTCCTGGCATTGCTTTTCAGGATAGCAACACTCCATAATTTTTTAAAAGCACCGAGCCCTTCATGTTGACTGATGCCACCTCTGCTGTGGTGTAAACTGTTTTGGAGGCAGAATCCAGGGAGGCCGAGCCCAGAAACCCGTCCTGCAGAGCTTGCTGCAGGCCGAGGAGAGAAGGTTGCTCCGCAGTTTTCCCAACAGCCTCCTCAAAGCCTCAGGTGACGTCTCTGAAACCTGTATTTAACAGACAGCGAAACGGGCTCAGGAGATTTGCCCCAGGCTGTAAACCGAATCAGCGCAAAGGTAGGAGCGAGCACAGAGCTCTGAGACTGGAAGCCGTGCAGGCGGCCGCCCGAGCAGGGCACAGCCACGGCGGTTCGGGCCTCAGCCGGGGCTCTGGCATCGCGGACGCTGGGCCGCTGCTGGGGCGCCACGTAAGGCTTTCCTGTTGGTCCTTTATCTCGTGCAGGAGTTGCACACTCAATGCCTCGTTCGAGATTCGTCGTTTTCCCTGTGGCCTGTGGCTGAGGCTGTTTCTCACGTCCTGCCCTGGATTCGCCTGTCTGCAGGGCGGGACACTCCCCGGCCTCCCGGCACCACGGCGGAGCCTGGGTCAGGGCCAATGAAAGCAAAGCACCTCGTCCACCCAGTGACTAGCGCTCGCAGTATTTAAGGGCTGGCAGGAATGGGCTGAGAGCGGCTTTTGCTTTCCCCACAGAAGGGCACACTTTCATCATTTGGGGTATCGCTGAGCTGAAGACAAAGAGGAGGAGAAAAGCCAGCAGAGCACCATGTGCTACGGCCAGTGCGCCCGATGCATCGGACGTTCGCTGCTGGGGCTCGCCCTCCTCTGCATCGCAGCTAATGTTTTGCTTTACTTTCCCAATGGGGACACAAGGTATGCCTCCGGAAACCACCTCAGCCGCTTCGTGTGGTTCTTTTCTGGCATCGTAGGAGGGGGCCTGCTGGTAAGTCGTTCAGGATTATTACTGAACTCTCCCCTGTTTCCTGGATGTTTTCATGATGTATTTTCACGGAAAGTGTTCTGTGATGCATATTTCCAAATCAAGTGGCTTTTTTGTTGTTTTTGTTGTTCGTTCCTTTGGAAGCAGATTATAGAAAAGTGAGATAGGTACAGCACAGCGTAGTAATTTTATTAGATGTTGTTTCACAAAACCCTCTTTCAACGGAAAGTGAACTGCCTTTTTGCTAAACTCTGTAGCTGGAAAACAGATATTCGCTTTTAAGTCAGATATGAGAAACTATAGAGTTTCTACTACAGCGGGTAGTCATTTAACATTTGCTCTGGGGAGCCGGGAGGGGTTGGCTGGTTCTCTGCCTAAATCAACAATTTTGAATCCAAATTCTCTGCTGTTTATTTTCAGACATCTGTGATAGGGAAGAATAATGAACTGTGAGTGCATTGCTATTTTAAAAGAACTCAAAGCTCTCTCCTCTCTGTAATGCTGGGGTGTGGTGTCTAGGAAAAGCCCTACAGTTAGCAGCAGGTCGGTGTCTGAAGCTCATAGTGGAATGTGTTGTTTTTTCCAAGATTTGTTTTTAATTGAAGTGAGAAGAATTTGCCTGCCAACCTGGGAGCTGAAAGCATTAGCTTCAACCACAGCATGGAAAGAATGTGAACAAACTTAAGTTTGCTAGTTTAAAATGCTGGGATTAAGAATTTTAAAGAGAAATTTTATGGAATGGTGCCATACATGATATATTTTCTTAAGTAAAAGCTATTAAAACATTTAAACCTAATACGCTGATTATGGCATGGCAAATCTGTCCTAAATTATTAATTTAATGAGATTTTATTTAATTTTATCTAATTTAATTAGATGGGGTTTTTCTATGTTGCCTAGACTGATCTTAAATTCCTGGGCTCAAGTGAACCTCCTACCTTGGCCTTTCAAAGTGCCGGGATTACAGGCATGGGCCACTGTGCCTATCTGCCTCAAATTTAAGTATTATTATCATGTTAACATAATTATTCATCTTAAACGTAATATAAAACTTAAGTTTCTTTCCATCTTGAACCTAAAGTATTTCATATTTACTCTAAGAACTTAATATTGTTAAGTTAAAACTATGTATTTGTATAGTCAAGGAAGCAGTACATATTTATTATATATAGCTTTCATCTCTCCCATTTACAAAAGTGTTTCAGTTATTCTATTAAAGATTTGTTGGTATCTTCGGAATTTTACAAGCATTAAAAATCAGATTTAGAGATAGGGTATAATATTTCCAAAACAGAGACTGTATCTGGGACTGTGTGATGAACTCTTGTGGAATAAACACATTTACAGTTTATTATTTTACTCCTCCCATGTTACACCCTCATCCTAAAAAATGCTTTGACAGATTACATCAAAACAAGCAGATATGACATTTAGAGGGTTTTTTTGTTTTGTTTTGTTTTTTTCTGCTCAGAGGTTTACATTGTTTGAGATACTTGGTCAATCTAATCAAAGCCAGTTAACATCATTGGAAATGAATGTATTTTACCAAGAGATGCCTAACCCGACCCATATAAACCTGGGCAAGTCACTGACTTGACTCGTTTGTTTCCTAACCAGATGCTCCTGCCAGCATTTGTCTTCATTGGGCTGGAACAGGACGACTGCTGTGGCTGCTGTGGCCATGAAAACTGTGGCAAACGATGCGCGGTAGGTCCTCTGCCCGAGTGGTGAAAATGACTCCTAAGATGTAGCTGTGACACTTTGTGGCTCACTTCCTATGTTTCTCCTTTTCCCTAGATGCTTTCTTCTGTACTGGCTTCTCTCATTGGAATTGCAGGATCTGGCTACTGTGTCATTGTGGCAGCTCTGGGCTTAGCAGAAGGACCACTATGTCTTGATTCCTTCGGCCAGTGGAACTACACCTTTGCCAGCACCGAGGGCCAGTATGTAATTATTCTCTACCTGGCTACACATTTTTATCCACCACGTGTACACAGTGGCAGCTCCATCAAACCAGACAGGCATCCAGTCATCCATTCATCCACCCACCTAGCCCGTGTTTATTCTCACTGACTCAGGCACGGTTTAGGCAATAGACGTCCAAGGATGGATGCCCAGTTCCCGACCCAAACAAGTTCTTTTTTTTCCCCCAGAGACAGAGTCTCGATCTGTCACCCAGGCTTGAATGCAGTGGCACAATCGTAGCTCACTGTGGCCCAAACTCTTGGGCTCAAGCAGTCCTCCTTCCACAGCCTCCCAGATACAAAGTGCTTTTGAATAAATTCAGTAATTCAGTCCTCATAATAACTCTATGAAGTGACTTCCTATTTTAAAGATGAGGAAACAAAGTCGCAGAGAGAGATGAAGTAACTCATCTAAGGTCATGTTGCCAGAAAGTGGCAGTTAGCATTTGAACCCAGGCAGTCTGGCTGTAGAGTTTGTGTTCATACAGTGCATCTCAGTTACTTCATACATTATACCAGAACACTCGGCTAATTAAATGTAACACATTTTACTATATTATAAGAAAGTATTATAGAATCCACATATAATAAGAATGGCAACTATATGAATTTAACTAAAGCCCAGGGCAAATTCTGCCCTTGCCCCTATACACACATATACACTCACATATAACATAAGAACTATGCAAAATCTCCCTTTTTTAGTTATTAAGCTCTATTAAGAAAAGGACTAGTCACAACCTTAGCATCAGGATAATTTGAGATGTTCCACCATTCTATATTGATATGTATTTTATCAGTTATCAAGAGAAAAACAGAAATGGGACAGCTGATAGAAACAGATGTATGTGGTGATGAATGAATGACGTTTCTTTGAGCAGGAGTTGATTCTGTTTTTTTTCCCTATTCAACTTTCAGAAGTTGAATTTTGAAAGGTTTAGTTTTGAGGTTCATGATTAAAAATAACATTAATAATGAATTTGAATTGCCCTTATATTATCAAGGGTGTTTGTCTCCATGAATTTTATAGCGTGTAGTGAGGATATATGAATCTCATAAATTTAGCATAGTCATGAGGTCATAAATTTGAATTCGCTGGGTTCAATCCCAGCTCTGCACTTATCTACAGGGAAAGGTAAACTGAGCTCTCTCCATCTCAGTTACTCCACTGGTAAAATAAAATCAATGGCAATTGTCACGAGAATTAATGAGATAAAATGTTCCCCACAGAGGCTGCCACATTGTGAGTGACTGCCACTGTTAGCTGTTAATATTATCTACTAGCTTACAGTGAACATCACCCATTGGCAGCCTTTGAAGGAAAAGAAGTTTGAAATTTTGGTGTTCAAAATTGTGATCAATCATGACTCATCTTTTATCAGAACATACTGGATGTCCTAGTAGAAAATGGCTATTCACATATGCATAAGCATACAAAACTATTGCACAAACCTACTTCTAAGAAAAGTCATGACTTATGCAGCCAGAATGCAGGGAGAGGTGGTAGTGTCACTAAATGATTTTTATAGCTATTTGACTGTCTGCCCCTCCCATTATCCACTCTGGATTTTTACAAGAAACCTTCCTCCTTTCTTGTCATCTTTCACTTAAAGCTGTCCAAGGATTTCAATATGGGAAATAACTAACAGTCACAAGTCACAGGTTAGTTGCCTGGGAGCCAGGTGGAGCCAAAGTTTTTTACATTGCGACCTGAAAATATAGATTGTAGTTCAGCTGACATGCAGAAACACAGGGCCACAAAAACAGAACTTTTTTTGAAATGAACAACTATAATCTCTGATTGGCTCAATGAACTATTCTAAAGTTAGGCCTCTAATTCCAAGCTCTTTTGTTCTATTATGGCAGGAAGTCGTGATAAGGAAAGAATTATACTAGGCCTCTTTGTGGAATTAAGTCAAATCTTGATTTTCCCACATGATTGTGTTCTATTTCGTTAAGAATCCAAATACTCTGCAGCAAAGGCTGAAATTCTAGGAGAGCTTTCAGAGGTAGAATTTTTCAGACTGGAAGAATATCCAGGTTTTTAGAAAATCTGCTAAATCTCATACATCTATAGCCAGAGAGGACCTCAGCATGATTTGCTGACATTTCACAAAGTAACTTCATGTTGTTATTTATCGTTCAACTGCTTTTAAAATGTGTTGAGTGCTTATTGTGTGTCAGATACTGTTTTAGCGGCTGGATATACAATGATGAATAGGTCTGGCTCCTACCTTCATGGAGCTCAGCCTTATTGAATAGATACATAAGCAGGTGTTCTCCCTGGACTAGGTTAGGCACCCTTCCTCTGTGGCTCTTCCATACTTTGTTTACCAATCAGCATGTCTGTTGCATTGAGATTACCTGTGACTTGTCTCTTTCCTTAGGAGCTATGCTCTTTCAGGAAAGAGATCTTGCCCTGAGTTCCATTATATCCCCAGCTCTGGCTCAGTGTCAGACTCACACTGAGTGCTGAAAAATCTTTGTTGAATGAGTGAATGCAATGTGTTACATGCTGTGATGGACACGGGCACAGCATCATGGAAGTAATGAGGTACCAACCGGGCGCTGTGGCTCATGCCTGTAATCTCAGCACTTTGGGAGGCTGAGGCAGGAGAATCACTTGAATGCAGGAGGCAGAGGTTGCAGTGAGCCAAGATTGCACCATCGCACTCTAGTCTGGGCAACAGAGCAAGACTCCATCTCAAACAAAAGAAGTCAAGAGCTATCAAATTAGTTGGGTTCAATCCCTGTGCTTTATATTGCAAACTTACTTATTCCTTAAAAGCAAAAAATAGCTTTGTTCAAAAGGTCTCAATTGAAAAATTCTAGCATATTATATCTCTAAACTTGCCAGAATTTGGATAATTTTCAAAAGAAACAAATTGAGATGTAATAAAATGATCTAAATTAATATTTTAAAGTTCAAAAAACTAACCTAAAAAGAATATATTTTCTAAATATTCACTGAGTATTGAATACAAATACCCATCTTTTATACCAATGACAACAATAAAATTGGAAAACGTTTTTAAAAAACACCTATAATTACTTTAACACATGAATTGTTTTCATTTTTTCACATTTGTTCTTAGTTTACTTCCATATATATACACACGAATTTTACCTAGCTTTAAAAACAGCATAAATACAGTTCTGCATTTTTATTTTTGTTCATAAGAATTCAGATGTCTGTTAGGGAATATCATTATAAGGTGAGAATTTCTGACCATGTAATCCTAGATTAGGGGTGAAAATTATAAATTATGATTTTATGTTTATCATTACAACAGGATCTGGGCAAAATTCCTCCATTTTGTGGAGTGACGTGCATTGGAAGAAACTTATATAGGATATTGAATAAGTCATTCCTTTTCTTCTGCATGAAAAACCACCAAACCAAAAAAAAAAAAGTAGTTTCTGAGGTATCCCCTTAAATATGGCCATGTGTCAGAAGTTTCTCTTTTTACCTACAGGTACCTTCTGGATACCTCCACATGGTCCCAGTGCTCTGAACCCAGGCATGTTGTGGAATGGAATGTATCTCTGTTTTCTATCCTCTTGGCTCTTGGTGGAATCGAATTCATCTTGTGTCTTATTCAAGTAATAAATGGAGTGCTTGGAGGCATATGTGGCTATTGCTGCTCTCGCCAACAGGTAAGAACCTGCGTGAAAATGAGGTAGTCTGGCCCTGGTGTTAATACACCATTGTTTTCATCATAAAGAAAAAGACAAAACCAAACATGCTTAACCTACCAGCGTTTATTCTTATATCATATTTGTAGCAACACAATTATAGCATTCACTTTAGCTGTCAGTAATAAGCTTCCTTGAGTCTCACAGTCGCAGGGCTTAATTCTCTGAAGTTGGCTCTATGTACATAGGAACATGCTGCCCATAGACACAGCACTCCCTTCAGGATCTAATTCACTGCCCCTACTCTGGCTGCAGAGACAGAAAAAAAAGATATCTGCTCTTTGTTTGCTGTCATATTCCCAGTTAGTATACACAAGTAGTAACCAACCATTCAATGCATCAGGCACTATGCTAAACCCGTTTTTCAGATAAGACTCAAATATTAAACAATATACTTAAGATCACCTAGTCAGGAAATAACAGCCTTCAAACCTTGTCGTTTTATGTAAAAGCTCCTACTTTTGACCCGTATTCTACACTTGCTGTTCTGTTGGATTTTCTGCAATTCCTTCCTAATAAGGAGTCATAAAAATGCCCAAGCAGTAAGTGTGAAGAATCACTAGTAGCCTTGAACAGCGGCTCATGAAAAGCCTTTCATTGTGAAAGAAAACCAGGAAGCACTTGTTTCCTGAGGATATGATTTAGGAAAGAAAAATGCATTTGTTTGTAGAAGTGAAAGTTCTTATTTCTATATTCTCCTAAAATATATATTATTGAATTGATGGAAGTCCAGCTTTGATCTTAGCTTTAAGGAGATTATTTTATATCTTAAATTTTTCTAAACCATTTACTCCTCTGGTGCCAGATCAGTTAACTTTCTTTTAAAATAACACAAAAACCTAATGAAAACTAAAAGTCCATGGCTACCACAAAAAACTTTGCTGAAAATAAAAGGAAACTTTCTGCAATTTCTGAGGGAAAGTTAAAATGAAAATCTAGTTTTCCATATCAGGCAAGTATAGCAAGACTAATAATTTCTTCCAGAAATTTCCAAGAAAATAAGTGAATAGGAAACCTTCAATATGGAGTTTCTTTCAAGCAATATGGTTGGGGAAGGGCGGAGAAGAATCCTCTAGAAACTACTGTAATGCAACTTACCTCTAGCCTTGAATTTCATACAAGACAGTTCAAACTAAGTGAGTACTTGTACTAAATGCACTTACTTAGTACCTTTTGGGGACAAGCATAAAGAGCCCATGAGCAAAATGGCTGAAGTGATTTGGCAAGGACTGATACTCTCTTCCGAGCTGGGGTAGTAAATACACTGGGTTTCCCAGCTGAGTCACTGTAGGGATGGCTTCTTCCCAGATACTGCGGGGAAGATCTGTTACCTTTGTTTATAGGACAAAAGACACTTTCAAAGGGCAGGGCTTTTCATGTAGAAGGGTCAGGTCCATAACTCTGTAGCATTTAATTTGAAAGGTTACCCACATTGAGCTCATACCAGTGTGAAACTTCCATGGCATTATCTTCTAAATCCCTAAGATTAAAACCCCACACAAACACATTCAAGGCAACCCCGCGTCAGTATCCTGCAGTTTCCATGGGCCCTTTCTGTGGCTTTTCCTCATGGAGGACAAGGGATCTGGTTTTGTTCAGGAAACATTTCGTAAGCATTGTCTAAGCCCTAAGTATGGTTGGCCTAAGCTTTGCTGAAGCTGAGATCAGTGTGTTTTATGTTTGCTTAAAATAGAAATTTAAAGAACTGAAATGTCATTATTATTTATCCTGATTGTAACCTAATGGCATTTTATTTTCTTTACAGCAATATGACTGCTAAAAGAACCACCCCAGGACAGAACCACAATCTTCCTCTATTTCATTGTAATTTATATATTTTACTTGTATTAATTTGTAAAACTTTGTACTAGTGTAACATACTCCCCATATTCTACTTTTACAAAGGCCTGTAAAAACTGGCATCTTCACAGCATGTCAGTGTTTAAATTTAGTAAACTTTTGTTTGTTTGTTTTTTAAAGAATGAGGAAACAAACCACCCTCTGGGGGTAATTTACAGACTGAGTGATAGTCCTCAGTGTATCTGAGATAAACTCTGTAATGTTTTGGATAAAAATCACATTCCAATCACTATTGTATATATGTGCATGTATTTTTTAAATTAAAGATGTCTGGTTGCTTTTATAAGACCGAGAAGGAGAAAATCCAGCAACCTGGAAAGATTTTTGTTTTCACTGCTTATATGATGTTTCCCATTAATATACTCATAAATTTCTAACAAGAGGCCTTTTGAACTGCCTTGTGTTCTGTGAGAAACAATACTTAGAGTGGAAGGACTGATTGAGAAAGTTCCAATCCAAATGAACGCATCAAAACTTACAGTGCTGCTAGTTGTTGTGAGTACTATCAGATTCTAATTTTTGTAACATATGAAAAGACTTTTGTCCTCCAAAGATGAGTACTAGGGATCATGTGTTTAAAAAAAGAAAGGCTAAGATGATTGGGCAAGGAGAAAGATGGGAAACTGAATAAAGCAGTTGATCCGCATCATGGGAACACGGGGAGGAGTGAGGGTGAGAGGACCACAAGGAAATACCCTCAAAACTCACTTGTTTACAACAAAATAAAGTATTCGCTACCATTTTGTTGTTGTTTAGTTTCATTGTTCTTAAAGTTCTCTTCTCTCCCCACTTTTTTCCACTCTGCAGGTTATGTGGCCCCTATTGCTAAAGGCTTCCTATCTTTTGGTTTCTTTATCCTACTCTTTCTCCCTCATCCTCTTCCTCCTCTTCTTTCTCTGCTGTCTGTATATGGGCATTGCTGTACCTGTGAGATCATCACCCTAGTTAGGCAGCGGTCCTTTCTACCAGGTGCTGCAGGTATCAGCCTCTCTGGAAGGATAACAGTCATTTTTCTCCCTACCGTACAGGGTTAGGCTCTTTCAAGTGAGAGGATTTTGGACTTATTGGAAATTTTCTATAGAAGTGTTCTGATTTTGGTGTTCATTGGTCTGGACAACAAACAAGCAAGTTATAGAGAAGCATAACCAGCCATTAGGCAGCAGAGCTCCTCCTATGGGCAAGCTGCTCTGAGGTGGGCGGCTCCTGACTGAAGGTTCCAACCTTTTCTGTACCATGGTCCCACTGGCAGGCTGGTGAAGCCTACAGACACCTTCAAGGAATAATGTTTATAACTACGTAAAATGCATAATTTATGAAGTAAACTAATACGCTAGATTATTTTATGAAAATGTTTATAGTGTAGTTGTCTTGACAGCCAGCTCTGTCAATTCAACAGATGTGGACAGACAGTGATAATGTGTATTCTAACAGCCTTCTAATGAGAGGATCTAAGAGCTGTCGTACTTTTTTTTTTTTTAACTGAGCAGATTTAGCCAATGTGCTAAGCACTTTTATTATTTATTTATTTATTATTTTATTTTACTTTAAGTTCTGGGATACATGTGTAGAATATGCAGGCTTGTTACCCAGCTATACATGTGCCATGGTGGTTTGCTGCACCTGTCAATCCATCATCTAGGTTTTAAGCTCCACACGCATTAGGCATTTGTCCTCCCTCCCCTTGCTGCACAGCCCCCCTAACTATCATACTTTTGAAATACAATTTCAATTAAAATGATATTTCAAAATACCTGAAGCAAATTTAATGTGATATGAAAACATATGCAGATTTTTACTGTAGATCAAAGTATGATCAGTATTACTGATGCTACTTTGGTTTGTTGCATAGTCATAATTAAAGGAAATACTAAATTTTTGTTATAAGTTAGTGAAAAAATGATCCTACTTTCCCATCTAAGTTTAACACCCCTCTCCCCTAGATATTTATTCATGGGGTCTTTTGGGAGTTCTTAGACACCAGATTAAAAAACTCTGCAATATCGGATCCAAAAAAAAAAAAAAAGAAAGGCATAACAATCAGTCATAAGCATCATTTTTGTCCTAAATCTATCCTCAAAGGACATGACAATAATAATTATCAACCGTTATCATAATAACAGCAACAATTTCTTGAGTCCCTTCGGTATGTCACTTATTGTAATGAGTTTTACACATATTATTTGACTGAAATCTCTAAACAGCCCTCATAAATTTCTAACAAGAGGACTTTTGAACTGTCTTGTGTTCTTTGAGAAACAAATACTTACTTAGAGTGGAAGGACTGATTGAGAAAGAAGGTCTTACTTGTCTCTATTTTATAGACTCAAAGTTCAGTGAGGTTAAATAATCTGTCCAAGGCCACATCTTTAGCAAATGAAGAACTGTAGCAAAAAAAAAAAAAAAAAAAAAAAGACAAAACATCTGAATCCAAAGTCAGTGTAACATGAACACCGTGTTTTCCCTGCTCCTCTCCTCTGCCTCATCTACTTCCCCTGACACCACTCCCAGGGGTAAGAGTCTTCCTCCCGTCCACACTGGGACTCAGACACTCCACTCGCCTAATGGGGACTTTGACAGGCCCCTGTGACCCTCAGTCATCCCTATCCCAGAGCCTAAATTTAAGTGACTCAACATTTCCCCTTGTTGGTGAGTCCCTTAATAGCAGACATTGTCATCACCTGAAGGAAATAGCTTACACCAATTACCTTACACCCTTGTTAAGTTCTGTTTATAGCCTCCTCTCTGGGTTTGTAATATTCTAGGCCTTTCAGTTTGGCTGGAAACTCCCTCAGGGATTGCACCAAAACAGCTCATTCTTACCTGGCAACATTAAAACAATAAAAAATTACTGTAGAATGTGAATCACTTGGATAGTACACATGGCCTCTGAATGTCAATTTACTATAGTTACCAAATTTACACATACATTCCTACATAAAGGAAATCTCATGTATTGAAATCTTGGACAATTGATAGAATGTTACCTTCATCATGATTTAAGTTTCTTGTATGTGTGCAAGATCTTTTTTATTGTTTTCTCTGATGCTTACTCATGGTGAGAACAGGTATGGGATTTGAAGCAACTTTTCAGAGAAGCCATTTGGTGATATGTGTCAGCAATATATAAAACCTGCACATCCTTTAGCTAAGTATTTTTACTTGTAGACATTTATTTTAAGAGAATCATCAAGGATGTTCACAATAGATCAGATTCCAGGAATAATTATGGGAGTATTGTTTGTAATACCAGGAAAAATGACAAGAGCCTAAATGTCTGATAACAAGGAATTAGCTTGATAAGTGTAGTCAGTGGCTGTTAAATCAGGGTAAATGATATGACCCACACAACATTACATGAAAGAGACAGTTTCAAAAATATAGAAAAGAAGGATTCTATTTCTCTCCCTACTAGGTATATGTATATTATAAATACTATTTAAATATATTACTGAAAAGGAATTACAATCAGATTTTATGTGATTTTGGTCTTGATTCATTTCGCTTATCTATGCTTTCTGAAATTTCTATCATAAACACATATTACTTTTGGAAATAAAACAAAAATGAGATGAGAAGAAAGATTTCGCCCTAAAATAATTCAGGAAGCAGTCCACAGTCTTTAAGGGAACTCCCCAAGTATGTGAGAAAACCATTGTTCTTGTGCTTGGACAGAGGAGTCATCCTACAATAAATACAGGGGAATAATTATGCCTGCAATTAGGTGAGGGGAGGAGCCAGGTGAGGCTGGCAGTAACCACGGGCTAAAAATATAATGGGGAGGTCATAATTTCGATTCTGTGTTGGGAAATGTTAAGTGTACAGTTTCTACTTAGTCTAGCCACTAAGTAAGATTTTTACAAATATCAACCATGTACCTGGTTTCTGTATTTTAAAAATGAAAGTAATGACATACCTTTACTTCGAGCATTGACTTTTTATCAGAGCTTTGTGTAGCACAGCCTGGATTTTCCTTATTTTAATTTTCTGAGGAGAGAGGAGGGTTAACAATTGCATATATTTATTGAACTTGGCCAGTTTGTGGAAATGATCCAATTTGCCTTAACAAATAGAGAAATTGAGTCACTCATCCCAGGCTAGTATAGATTGTTCCTCCTTTTTTTTTTTTTTGGCGGGGATGTGGGGGGGAAGAAGTCATACTCTGTCACCCAGGCTGGAGTGCAGTGGCATGATCTTGGCTCACTGAAACCTCCACCTCCCAAGTTCAAGTGATTCTCCTTCCTCAGCCTCCTGAGTAGCTGGCACTACAGGTGCCTACCACCAAGCCCCGTTCATTTTTGTATTTTTAGTAGAGACAGGGTTTCACTATGTTGGCTAGGCTGGTCTCGAACTCCTGACCTTGTGATCCTCCCACCTCAGTCTCCCAAAGTGCTGGGATTACAGGTGTGAGGCACTGCGCCCATCCCTCCTTCTCTCTTAATATGGCCTATTTAGACACATATTTTAATTATTGTAGTTAAAGAAGTCTACTAGGTTTTTCTGGAGCTAGATTCCATGTTACTTCCTAGAATCAATCATTTGCTCTCATTTCTCTCTCTGTCTCTCTCTCTCTCTCTCTCTGCCTCTCTTTCTCTCTCTCTCTCTTTGTCTCTCCTTCTCTCTCTCTCTCTCTCACACACACACACACACACACACACACACACACACACATTTTCCTAATACACAGCAATTAAAAAGAACTACTGCTGCATGAGACAACATGGATGAATATTGTAAATAATGAGAATCAAGGCCGGGTGTGGTGGCTCATGCCTGTAATCCCAGCATTTCGGGAGGCCAAGGTGGGTGGATCACCTGAGTTCGGCAGCCAGGCTCACCTGAGGAGTTTGAGACCAGCCAGGCCAACATGGTGAAACCCCATCCCTACTAAAAATACAAAAGTTAGCCAGGTATGATGGTGGGTGCCTGTAATCCTAGCTACTGGGGAGGCTGAGACAGGAGACTTGCTTGAACCCAGGAGGCCGAAGTTGCAGTGAGCCAAGATGGTGCCACTGATTCCAGCCTGAGTGACAGAGTGGAAATCCATCTCAAATAAATAAATAAATAGAATCAAAACAATATCTCCTCCCTCCCTGCCCCCCAGTTTTGAGGACACAAAAATTATGGATGTTATCTCAGCTAATGTAGCTAACTCCTTGAGATGGAGACAGTAGATCCCTCATGAGCATTTCACACACAGATTTTCGTATAGGAGCTACTACAGCCCCCCAAGAGGTGCCATTTCAGGTACCTGTGTTCAGTACTTGCAGCCTGCAACTAGAAGGCTCTGTGACAAGCATTCTACTAGCTACTAATTCTCACCACACCCTCACCATTACATGTGTACAGATATCCTTGAGTCACGTGCAAGACTAAGGGCCAATTGAAATGGCCACTCCTGTCTCAGATAATAGATTATACCCATATAATAAATTGTCATATATTCAATACACGAAACAACGTGAATGAATCTCACAAATATTAAGAACCCAAACCATCTATTCCCTCCTCTCCCGAAACACACACAACTCGGTCACTGAGAACAGAAACTGTAAACTGCTCAACAGCTTAGTGTTGACATTCACATGGTTTTATTCTTCCATACTCTTCTTGAGCACAGTTTTACTATTCCAGGAGGCTCTTTCCTAAGCAAATAACTTTATTCTTTGTTATTGGAACTCTCTGAAAGATCCACCATCTCCTCAGCAGAGAACATCAACAGTTTATATCTCAAGAGTCTTTGAACCTCCTACCTGAAAGTCCTCGCCTTGCTGTTTCCACTAGTCTTAAACAATTATATCATCATTTTTACCAATCCTATTTAGGTCTTCCCATTAAAAGAATAACCTTAAGCCAGAATCAAAATCTCAAATCCAACCTTTTCCTTCTCCCTCCAAAGTACCACCAAAGCTTTTTCAAGATGATATTCTCCCTCATTGCAGTAAGCAATACACTCAACTTTATCTTATCAACAGATTGTTCTGGTGATGTTTTGGGAGCCAGCATTCAATAACATAATGTTTGGGTGAGAAACCCAGACATAAAGGAAAACATACTTTATGAACCAATGTATATGAAGTTCAAGACCAGGCAAAACAAATCTATAATGACAGAAATCAGAACCGTAGTTACTCTGAGTGTGTGTAGCGGTGGTGGTAGGTTGCATACGGCCTGGGAGAGGGTATGAGGGCGTCTCTCAGATGCTGGAAACACCCTGTATCTTGCTCTAGCTGGTGGTTACATGGTGTGAACAAGTGTAAACATTTATTAAGCTATACATTTTTGTATGCATTTTATGGTACGTAAAAAAGTAATTTTTAAAAAAGGTTAAAAGTTTAATAGGTGTCAGCAATTATTATGGAGCTGACTGTAGTTTTAGAACTACTGCTTTAGCCGAGGGATTGCCTTAGACAATATGGAGTTAGGTATTCCAAGAGATCCCAGCCTTACTGCCTTGGTTTTGTTTTCAAACTCTTCTCATCATCTGTCATCTGAGATAGGTGTGGCCATTGCAATTCATCCTTAGTCTTGCACAGGAATCAAGGATATCTGTACCCATGTAACAAAGAAGGGTGTGGTGAGAATTAGTAGCTAGTGGAATGCTTGACACAGAGCCTTCTAGTTGTAGGCTACAACTAGTGAACGTAGATATCTTGAAAAGGCACCTCTTAGGGAACTGTAGTTAGTGTTGTTTCTATACAAAACGTATGTGTGATTCCTATGAATTCATTGACATGAAAAATAAATAAATAAATAACACAAAACCTGTGTGTGAAATATTGCAATGGAATAGAATAATATTCATTATTCTATTGATGGACATTTGAGTTGTTTTCAGTTTTGGGATCTTAGGAAATATGTTGCTGTGATCATTTACATACATGTCCTTTGGTGCATTTGGTATATGTAAGAACTCACTGATGTTTGCTTGTGTGGTTTTTGTTTGCTTTTTGTCAAGGAATCAATCTACTCATGGAGCTTCTTTTGTTTTGCTTTAGTTAGCATCTCAGGGGTCTCAGAGTTTCCTCTAGCCTAGCACTCTCAAGGCTTGGCTCATCTCTTCCTGCCTGGGGGACTCCCAGTCACTCACTGATTCAGTATTTATGGATTGCTCATTGTATGTCAGGCACTGCACAAGGTGCTAAGGACACAGCTGTGAACAAGATTTTCCAGACTCTATGACAGCAGCAACCTTGACTATGTTGCTCACTATTGCATTGCCAGCTTCTAGAATAATGCCTGTCATATAGTAGTGCCTGCTCAGTATTCAGGGGTCAGCAAACTGCGGCCCACAGGCCAAATCTGGTCTGCTGCCTACTTCATCAATAGAATTTTAAGGGAACACAGGAACACTGATTTGTTTACATGTTGCGTATGATTGCATTTCTCCTATAATGGCAGAGTTGAGTGGCTGACAGAGACTACATGTCGCACAAAGCCTAAAATGTTGATTCTCTGGTCATTTGCTGAAAAAGTTTGTTTCTAATGTAGTTGGCTATTTGCCTAGATAAAAATGGATACTTCTATTACAATGGAAAATCAGATAAATGGGTATTTTTGTTAAGTTTATTCTTATGATAGAAATTTTCAAATATATTTTAAAAAATAAAGAAGTAAAGAGGGAAGAAACTGAGCCTGATTTACCCACCATCAGCTAGAAGAACATATTAGTTTCCTAGGGCTGCCAAAACAAAGTATGGGCAAACTGGTAGGTGGCTTAGAAAAGCAGAAATTTATTGTCTTATGTTTCTGGAGGCCAGAAGTCTGAAATCGAGATCTCAGCAGGGTCATACTCCCTCTGAAGGCACTGGAAAAAGATCTGTTACAGACCTCTCTCCTAGCTTTAGGAAATGTCAGACATTCCTCGGCTTGTAGATGGTCATCTTCTCCGTGTGTCTCCTCACATTGTCCTCGCTCTCCCCATGCCGGACTCTCTGTCCAAATTTTCTGCTTTTTGTAAGGACACCAGTCATATTGGATTAGGGCTCACTCTAATGACTTTGTTTTAACTTGATTACCTCTGTGAAGACTGTATATCCAAAAAAGGTCACATTCTAAAGTGTTAGGACTTCAACGTGTCTTTTTTAAAGAAGATACAACTCAACTTATAACAGAGAAAGAGATAGCCATCTCTGAGACTGCAGCAGCATCTTCTGAACTAAGCATGTCTTGTGAGATGCCCAGAAGACCTCAACGGCATCTTCTGAACTAAATATGTCTTGTGAGAGGCATAAGGGACATCTGGGAAATAGTGCCTCTCATAAGACATGTTTAGTTCATAGTACACAAAATATAAATTTTTTCAAAGATTTATAGAAACAGTACATACCATATAATTTTTTTCAAAGAAATAGTACATACCATATACATTTTTTCAAAGATTTACTATACAAATGGACATTCCACTAGCTCTGAAAATTCTTGTTGTAAAAACCTATATAACTTAAAACTTCTGAATTATTTAACTATCAGACCCTAGGGCTACAGCTATGGGAAGAGAATGAACAGCAGATATAACAAAAAGCACAGAGCTGGAAACATAATAAACTCTCATTAAATGACAATTGGTAGATGGAATTCAGAAGACTACTTCAATGACAACCAAAAGCTTAGGATGAGAGAAGAAAATTCATCATTCCTTTAGCTGCTGCCTATTCAACGGATGGAAACACGGATGCGCTTTGTCTGTGTCTTCTGCACTCAAATGGGTCTGCAGGGCTTCTACCCTGTTGTTCTTGCTCCAATTCTTTAGAAAAATATTATGTGTCCTTTAAGCAATTTAGCTCTCTGGGTTTGTAAGGGGAGTCCCGATTTCCAATGTCACAACTTTGGAGAAAAAAAGTCCTACTGTAGCTGACTTGAAAGAGTCTTCTCTAAGTAGGAGAGAAAACAGAATTTCCAAGATAGAAATATCACTCAACTATATTTCTTAGTCCCACTGACCCTTATCATAGGGATTGCATGCTTGTATGTAAATATGGGCAATAGTATACGTCACCTACAGGCCCCTTCAGAGGTTGAACAGAGACTTCCATGTACATTTGCCTGTGCATCCTCTTATCATGGGAGTAGAGGTATGGGGGGCAAGGACATGCTGTGGATGAGGGGCACACAAAGCTTAAGGTTGGAAAAAGACAGACATGATATGACATATAAGTAAAATGTTTCTGCAAAGGCAAGCTAGGTGATTCAGTCTTCAGTGTCCCTGGCCAGAGCACCAAGGGGCCCTGTGAGTCAGGCAACCCGAAAGCAATCAGGTGTTTTCTTGGCCCAAGGAAGCATCACACTGGAGGCCATAGTGAGTCTCATTTTGCATAATGAGAGAAATATCCATCTCCACATTGTCAGGGCTCCTTATGCATGTGACGGCATCAGGGTTTCATGGTTGTAGAGGCATGCCAGGTGGGACAACTGGGCTCAGGTGTAGAGAAAAAGAATGAGGATGGCTGCAGAGGCTCCCTGGATCCCCCTTAAGCACTACCCTTTCCATGGCTCCTCATCTTCCACTCTCCCATTGGCAATACTTAGAAACAGGTTTAAAGGTAAAGCAAACTAAACAGTTCCCACAGACCAGAAGTAGGTATTTTTTTTTCCAAGCAGGTATTTTTATTCTTTGTGAAAATTAATTTTTTTTTGGGAATTATTCTCTCTTCAATGTCACAGAGAATTAAATGACAACTGTGCTGAAGTACATAGAAAGGGTAGCCTTAAGTAGCTGAGCAACGACATGACTTGAATCACTCAAGAAACAGTCAGGGTGCTGGGCTTCACTCAGGAACCTTTTGTTTGGGGCATGGTTGCTGACCTTGAACAAGCCACTTTTTCCTCTCTGAGCCTCAGTTTCCTAATCTGTAAAATAGAGATGATAATATTACCTCTACCTGCCCACCAAGATTGTGATGCTTAAATTAGATCCCACATGAAAATTCATCGTAAACTATAAAGTTATGTGTCAGATATGATTATTATTTTGGCCACGAAAAAAAATTAGAACTGTAGTTCTATTATAAAATCACTTCCTTAGTTCTTGCCCTTTTCCCCTTCTTCACACAAGTCATGAACTCTGGGATTCTTCCTCACAGTTTTATTGAAGTATAATGGAATAAATAAAAATTTCATATATTTAAGATGTAGGATGTGATGATATGATACACATATAAATTGTGAATTGATTACCACAATTTTTTAATTTTTGAGACTAAGTTTTGCTCTTGTCACTCAGGCTGGAGTGCAGTGGCACAATCTTGGCTCACTACAACCTCCACCTCCCAGGTTCAAGCGATTCTCCCGCTTCAGCCTCCCAAGTAGCTGGGATTACAGGCACCTGCCACCATGCCTAGCTAATTGTATTTTTAGTAGAGATGGGTTTCGCCATGTTGGCCAGGCTGGTCTCGAACTCCTGACCTCAGGTGATCTGCCTGTCTTGGCCTCCCAAAGTGCTGGAATTACAGATGTGAGCCACCCTACCCGGTTAATTAGCACAATTAAGTTAATTTACACATCCATCACTCCACATAGTTACTATTTCACTGTGTGTGTGTGTGCGTGTGCGTGTGTGCACGCGCGCATGTGTAGTGAGGCCACTTACAATCTACCCTCTTAGCAAATTTCAAGTATACAATACAATATTATAAACTATAAGCACCATACTGTACATCAGATCCTCAGAACTTATTTATCTTATATCCTAAAGTCTCTATCTTTTGCCAACATCTCCTGATTTTCCCCACCATCAGGCCCCTGGAATCCACCATTCTATCCTCTGCTTCTGTAAGTTCAACTCTTTTAGATTTTTCATATGAGTGAGATCATGTAGTATTTTTTTCTTTCTGTGTCTGGCTTATTTCACTTAGCACAATGTCCTCCAAGTTCACCCATGTTGTTGAAAATTGAAGAATTTGCTTATTTTTTATGACTTAAAATACTTCATATATATATTTTCTTTATTCATCTGTCAATGGATACTTAATATTGCAATTAACATGGAAGTATAGATATCAGGGTACTGATTTCATTTCCTTTGAATGCACTAATATATACAGAATTTCATTTCCTTTGAATGCATTAATATACACAGAATTTAGATTGCTAGATTATATATTAGTTCTAGTTTTAATTTTTTGAGGAAACTTCATACTGTTTTCCATAATGGCTGTACTAATTTACATTCCCACCAACAGTGTACAAGGGTTCCCTTTTCTCCACACCCTTGACAATATTTGTTATTGCTTGTCTTTTTGATAATAGTCATCCTAACAGGTGTGAGGTGATATGGCATTGTGGTTTTGATTTGCATTTTCATTATGATTAGTAATACTGAGCACCTTTTCATATACCTATTGGCCATTTGAATATATTCTCTGGAAAAATGTCTATTCAGGTTTGTTTGTTTATTGCTATTAAGTTCCCTATATATTGTAGACATTAACCACTTATCAGATATATGATTTGCAAATATTTTCTCTCATTTCATAGATTGCCTTCTCATGTTGTTAATTGTTTTCTTTGCTGTGCGGAAGCTTTTTAGTTTGATGCAATACCAGCAAGTCATTTTATGGGTGTCAAAAGTGATTTTAAAGTTTATATGGAGACAAAAGATCCAGAGTGGCCAACACAACGCTACAGAAGAGCAGCATTCGAGCACTGAACTGTCTGACTTCAAGACTTACTATAAAAGCTCCAGTCATCAGGACGATATGGTAGTGGTGAAAGAATAGAGCAATAGATCAATGAAACAGAATAGAGTCCAGAAATCAACTCACAGAAATATAGTCAACTGATCTTTGACAAAGGAACAAAGTCAATACAATAGAGAAAAGACAGTTTTTTTCAATAAATGATGTTGAAACAACTGAATGTCACATGCCAGAAAAAAAGAATACAGACACAGAACTTACATCTTTCACAAAAATTAACTCAAAATAGATCATAGGCCTAAATGTGAAATGTAAAATTATAAAACTCCCCAAAGATAACATTATAGAAAGCATAGATGACCTGTGGAGATGACTTTTTAAGATATAACACCTAAGGCACAATCTATAAAAGAAATAATTGACAAATTGGACTTTACTAAAATTAAAAACTTCTGCTCTATGAAAGACACTATCAAAAGGAATCAGAAGACAAACAACAGATTGGAAGAGAATATTTGCAAAATATATATCGGTTGAAGGGCTGTTATGCAAAATACACAAAGAACTCTCAAAACTCAACATAAGAAAATGAACAACCTGATTAAAAAGTGGGTGAAAGACCTGACCAGATATGTCATCAAAAAATATATACAGAAGACAAATAGGCATCTGAAAAGATGTTCAACATCAGAGGTCATTCAAGATTGCAAATTAAAACAAGATGCCATTATAATCCTATTAGAATGGCCAAAGTCCTTAACACTGACAACACCAAATACAGGTGAGGATGTGGAGTAAGAAGAGTTCTCATCCATAGCAGATGGGAATGCAGTTCTGGAAGACAGTTTGACAGTTTCTTACAAAACTAAATATACTCTTACTATGCAATCCAGTAATTATACTCCTTGGTATTTACTCAAATAAGCAGAAGTCTTATGTTCACACAAAAACCTGTGCATGGCTGTTCGTAGCAGCTTTATTTATGGTTGCCAAAACTTGGAAGCAACCAGGATGTCCTTCAGTAGGTAAATGAATAAATAAACCATGGTATAGATAGACCTCTGGGCTGTGGGATACTAACTAGGACTAAAAAGAAATGATCTATAAAGTGATGAAAAGACATGGAGGAACCTTAAATGTGTGTATATATATATATATATATATATATATATATATATATAGATATAGATATATATATGAAAGAAGCCAACTTGAAAAGACTACATATGGTATGATTCCAACTGTAAGCCATGGAAAAGGCAACACTATGGAAACCGTAAACAGATCAGTGATTGCCAGGTGTTAGTGAGGAGGGAGGGAGGAATAGGTGGAGCATAGAGGATTTTTAAGAGAGTGAAGCTACACTGTATGACATTATAATGATGGATATATGTCATTATTCATTTGCTCAAGTCCATTGAATATATAATGCCAAGTGAACTCTAATGTAAATTACGGACTTTTAGTGATAATGATGTGTCAATGGAAGTTCATCAATTGTAGCTAATTTACTGCTCTGATGCAGGATGTTGGAATTGGGAGATTTTGTGTGTATGGAGGTGGCTGCGGGATTAGAAGGTATATGTGAGCTGAAACCTCTTTACTTTCAGTTCAGTTTTGCTGTGATCTTAAAACTAAATAGCTTTTTGTCTGACATATTAGCGAGGTTGAAGTGGGTGCTGCTGCTCCCTGGGCATCAGCCCAAGGACGACAAGAAGAAGAAAGACGCTGGAAATCAGCCGAGAAAGACAGAGACCCAGTGAACAAATCTGACAGCAAGGCCAAAAAGAAGAAGTAGTCCAAAGGCAAAGTTTGGGGCAAGCTCAATAACCTAGTCTTGTTTGACAAAGCTACATATGACAAACTGAGTAAGGAAGTCCCAACTATAAGCTTATAACCCAAGCTGAGGTCTCTGAGAGACTGAAGATTAAAAGTTGCCTGTCCAGGGCAGCCCTTCAGGAACCTGTTAGTAAAAGTCTTATCAAACTGGTTTCAATGCACAGAGCTCAAATAATTTACACCAGAAATACCTAGTGAGGAAGTGCTCCAGCTTCTGGTGAAGATGCAGAAACAGCTTCAACCAATTGTATATTTGGAAAAATAAAACCTTATTAAATAAATAAAATAAAATAAGGTCTGCATTAAAAATATCACCCAATAGCTTTCAAAATTCCCAAAACCTAGGCCAAACTCCAAATCAATTATATCAGGATATATGAGGTGTGACCTAGACATCAGTAAGCTTTTAATAGAGCCCATGTAATCTCAAAGCACTGTCAAGGCTGAGAACTACTGCCCTAGAGAAAGCTACTCAGTTAGACTTAGGTTACATTCACCACTTGAATCTCACTTAGAGTTAGATTAGAATTGCCAATTAGAATTACCCAGGCACTTTAAAAAATATATAGATAACCAAGCCCCACTTGCTGAAATTCTGATTCATTTGATCTGGGGCAATAGCTGGGTACTAATAGCTTAAAAATCTCTTCAGATGATTCTCATATACAGCCATGATTAAGAATCACTGATCTGAAAATGGTAAATTGCTGGAACATATGCTTCTAACTCTCAGTTCTGCATCCTTTGCAAACATCACTACTCATTCCCAGAACCCTTTGCCAATGAGCCCAGGCTTTGAAATCCATCTCTACTCAGCATGTCAGGCAGGATCAATAACCGATCTGAGTTGCCAGTGGAATCCCCTTTGGCATCTCTGAATTATACATCTATTCCATCCTCAAACCAGAGATGCCTTTGTTGGACATGACCAGCTCCATTCCTGCCTCCATCTCCATAAATTGAAAGATCTGACATTTTCATAGGAGAGCTCTCCAAGGCTGTGACCCTTTGACAGCTGTTCAGGCTTTAGGACAATGCTGAACATTCATACTGTGCCTACAATCTTCCTATCTCAAGGACTTTCTGCAAACATTAACTCATTTGTTTGAAAATGTCTGGCGTTGTGAGGACTAATGAGATAATGTTTATGAAACACTCTGTGTTCCCAAGATGAGAGACATCATGTTATTCATGTAAAAAGCACATTGAGAGGTCTCTGAAAACTCTCGCCCAACTTGGCTGCCCTTTTGGTATTGCTGTGAAAATCCTTTAAGGCCAAGGGACAGGCCACACTACCATTCTTTAGAGAAGGTGCGGTGACATGGGAAGGGGAGCAGGGAGAGCAGCCTGGTAGAACTCTGGCCTTTATCACGTTTCAGTTTTATGATCTTAAGCAAGTTTCACAGCGTCCTTCAGATTCTCTTTCCTCATATGTCCGATGGGAATGATAATGTCTAGCTCAGATAATGTAAGTGAGAATGCTGGCATGGAGAAGACATTCAGT
>PVKP010014850.1:0-52029 GCA_004027715.1 Plecturocebus donacophilus
CCCCAGTCTCTGCAGCTGTGGGGATTTGAGGATCAAGTAAGATAATATATGGGAAAAGGCTAGTAGAGGTATAGCAGGTATAGAAGGTGTGAAGTCTATGCTTTCCTTTTCCTTTTTTGGATGAGTGCCCTTGGCATTTGCGTCGGGGTAGTGGGAGGAAGAGAAAATTTTCCACTATGTAGTTTCTACAGTTAATGCTCAAAGAAGAGGATTGCTAATAGCCACTGGTTCCTAGATTTTCGAGCTTATCTCCCTCATTCTCAGGATCCTGGCGGACTAGGAAACTACATAACTGTGTCACCAACCTACTCTACTTCCCTTTACCTGCAGGCCCGTAATGCTCTTTAAAAACAGTATGAACAGTAACACTTTATTTACAATACTCCACCAGGACTGGAGTCTAGACTTTTGAAGTCAGGAGTCCTCAGGGATTGGTAGTGAGCATGAGAGAAAAAAAAAAATGAAGGGTAAGAATCAGAGGCATTGGGCTTCATAAAGGAGGTAGGAGGAAGAGTGAACTAGAATGTTCTGTGAAGGTAAGAGAGTATGATTGAGGATCACCAAAGGTGAATAGATTAGATTGGTTAATAGCCTGCCTAGATGAACTTGACCTTTCCATCAAAAATGGCCTTGGGAGAAGATATTGGATGAGAAGTCACTTTTCAGCCCTTTGGTTCCTACTTAACATAACCTATAGGCTGTCCAGGAAGACAAATGATGTGATTAAGCCAACTCCTCTTTCGGTGCTAGGCCTCACAGCATGGGACCAGGTGGCCCCAAGCAGTCTCCCATCTGCTATGTTTTGAAAGAGGATAGAGTCATGGTCAAAGCTGTGGCCTGTGCCTGTTTCTCTGAAGAGGGTGCAGCCAGAGCAGACAGGGAGATACCTCAGATATATTTTTAAAATTGTAGTAAAATATACATTGTGTAATATTTATCTACATAGCCATTTAAAAAAGTGTACAGCTCAGTAAAACTACATTGACATTCTTTTGCCACAATGCCATTTTCAGTCAGAGAAAAAGGAGAGCAGCTAAATTCTCTTAAATAGAAGAGGTATACTTAACCATTGCTTCAATGGCACCCCTTCCACGGATATTCACATTTCATAACAGATCACTTAGGACGGTGTAAAAGTAGAACCCCAAGAAAGAAACTCCAGTTGTGGGGTTCAGTGGAATCTTGAAATGTTTACAGATGTCAGGCAGAGTACAGAGGTTGGTGTGCTGGACTTCCCACAACTTTTTATGTCACATTCTACTCTCATTGCCAGATGTCCTTGGAACCCTGAGGAGGATGGAGGTGGCCATGAATGACTGGACTGCAGTACAAACTCACTGGATTTCCACATACCTGACTCATAAGATGTCTATTCAAGAAAACACTTCAGGTCCTTAGTAAGACAGGGGGTCTCCCCTTGGTTCTTTTTAGTATCTAGGTGCGATCCAGTAGGAGCTACAGCTCCAGCAGGCCCAGCACAAGAAAATGGAGTTAAAGAACTTGTTAACATCAATCTTCCTCTTTTAGGACCACCTCTTTAGGGGCACTGTGATCAGGACCAGCTTCTGGAAAAACTATGGGATTGGTATTTATCTCATTTTCCCCTTGTTGTTCTGAGCTCACCCCTGCTCTCCTCCCTAGTCCCAGTATTATCTCTTTCCTACTGCTAGAATCTAATGATCTTATTCATTTACGTATAATCTGCTGTTCATCTCAGCAATGATGCAAAGAAGATGTTTCTAATGGTGACTCTCAGACACTGGGTGAGGGAGAGAGGTATGAAAAAGGACTTGTCCTAGGACACTCAAATATGATATGGGTAAGTCTAACTCTGGCAGTCATAACACTGTGATTAGCTTCTCAAGGACAGTACTTTATTTTTTATCATCACTGCTTCTGGGGGATTTTGGAAGACTGCAATATTCAGCCTAGGAGGGCATCCTCATTTCCATGCCAGCCTCCTATTGTGGGGGACAAGATGGGGTTAAGATGGGAATAATCAGGACAGGTGGAAGGGGAGAGAAGTCCTTGGCCTGCTTGCCAGGAATCCCTCTATCCACTGGAAGGCCACCTTAGCAAACAAGACACCAAGGGGAATGGCTTAGGGGAGTGAGGGGAGAAATAGTAGGATGGGTCCCCTGAGGACTGTAAGAATGGAGTTGCCATTATTTTTTTTGCAATCTACTTATAAGTCTATACTAAATTAAGGCCACAGAGAAATGACAAGCCCTGCTTGGAGGTAGCTGCTCTGAAATCAGCCAGATGGGTTAGTCTCCATCCTGTGTCCCAACTATCTGGCACTATCCCAAAGAACTTTGAGCCTTTCCTCTAGCAAGTCCAGGTGGCTGGTACGTTCAAGATACCTCACCTGTTGATTTTCTCCATCTTCCAATAAGGCAGAATACTGTATTGCACAGGATATAGGTGCTAGTGCCAGAGTACATGGGTCCAAATCTATGGTCTTTTACTAACTGAGTGATGTCAAGAGAGTTACTTAACCTCCAAGCCTCTTTTCCCCGCTCTGTAAAGTAGATGTAATAAGTAGTACCTACACCCCCAGGGTTGTTGTGAAGATTGAGACGTTAACATAGTGCCTGGCCTAGGGAAAATTTTCAGTAATGGTAGCTACCATTCTGTACTTCCCTCTCATCTTGACTTTCAATCCCTCCTCTACTATCACTGTTTTTTAGGACGTTGTTCTTATTTTGACTCCATTTGCCTCATTCCTTGTTAGCATACAAAATATGTCAGGCTTGCTCACCTTAAAAACAACTCTCTTGCTCTTCTTCCCCACCCCCAGCTATTGCCCTATTCCTCTTTTCACTTTTTGAGTAAAACTCCTCAAATGAATGGTCCACACCCTGGCTCTGTTTCTCACCTTCCAATCTTGTCTCAATCCATTGCAATACAGTTTTCAGCTCCACTCACCAATGAAACTGCTTTTTCCTGGTCACCAATGACCTATATGTTGTCAAATCTAAAGCTCAATTTTCAGCCTTCATTCTTTGTGACTATTTAGCAGCATTTAATGGAGTTGATGACTCTCCTTGAAATTCATCTTTTGACTTCCATAACATTTCAGTCTTCTGGATTGTCTCTTTCTTCACTAGTCCTTTTTCTTCTCAGTCTCTTTTACTTGTTCCTTCTCATCTCCTCAACCTCTCAATGTTGAACTGCCCATGGCTCCATCCTGGTACCTTCTCTCTTCTCCATCTTATTCTGTCTCCTTTGATGATGTCAACTAGTCTCAACATGAAAAATATAACCTTCACATATAAATACCATCTTTAAAATGATGACTCCCAAATTTATATATTTTTATCCATCAAAACCCCTACTCTTCAGATTTACATATTTAACTGTCTACTTAACATCGCTACTTGGCTATCTAAACCTATCTCGAAGTTAACACGTCCAAATTAGAGTTTTTGAGTTCCTTTCTCCAAAATTTGCTCTTCTATGTGAGAAAGAAAAAACAACCCTTGACATCTGGGAACTGATGGAATACTTACATCTAGGCTTCACTCTTCTTAGAAGCTGGCCTGGTGTTCACAGGTAGGCCATGTTATTCTCCTATTGGGCATAAGCAATCTCACAGAACACCAATGCCAGAGAAGTGTAATGGCAAGACATGTCTTTGTGACCATGATGAAGTAAGAGAAAACAAGAACATTTCATCATGTTATATAAGCACAGACAAAGATAAGTTTAGTGTGAAACACAAAATACCAAACATCCTCCTTTGCTAATTTGAGTGACTGCCATTGCTCTACAAATTATACCTTTAGTCTTTTTGTGTAGTCTTTCCTCCTCTAAATTAGATTTATTAAGAAAATTATAGGATTATCTTTATTGATAGCATTCATTTTTGTAAACGATACTACTGCCAACCACCCATTTGCTTATGCCAGAATAGGAGTCTGATTCTGCTCTTTCCCTCATCCTCCCACAGCGAATCTAGGAGCCAAATTCTGTCCATTTTACCTCCAAAAGAAATTCTATATATGATCACTTTTCATGATCTCCACTTCTACCACCCTTATCTATATCTCCACCATTTCTTACCTGAACTAGCCTAAAAGATCCTAACTGGTCTTCCTGCCTTTACTGTTGTCCCCCCAAAACAGAGCAATACTGAAGCATAAAGTAAAACATGTCTCTTCTCTATTTATGTTCTAATTGTATGCATAATCCAATGCCCTCCATTGGATTAACCATATGATTAGAACATAATCTCAACTCCTCACCGTGATCTATAAGGCCCCTCATGATCTGACCCTTGCTAACTTCTCTAAACCTCACCTCCTGATATTCTTTTCTCCTTGCTTACTAAACTCAACTGACCCTAGTCTTCTTGCTGTTTGTTCCATCAGCACTTCAAGACTTTTTCTGCCTCAAAGCCTTTGCATGTTCTGTTTACTCTTCTTGGAATGTTCTTTCCTTGCATCATCTTATGGCTGTTTCCTTCTCATCATTCAGGTCTCAGCTCAGTGACAATTTCTCAGAGGCCTTCCTTCACCATCCTATCTATAGCTGCTCTTTTTTCCCACTCCCACCCTATTGTCTATCCCGTTGTCCTGTATATTTACTTCATAGCAGGAAACAATGTCTAAAATAATCATTTTTGTTTACTTACTAGTTTCTTATCCATCTTTCCCATGTAGGCTATAAGTTCCACGAAGGGAGAGATTTTGTGGTTAATTTTTTATTTTTTTATTTTTCTATGGTCAATTTTCAACATTTATTTTTATAACTTTTTTGAGGTATAATTGACATACAAACAGTGCATACATTTAAAGTGGATGATCGGATAGGCTTTGACATTTGAATATATCTGTGAAACCTCACCAAAATCAAGATAGTGAACCTACCTATCACCCCCCCAAAATTACCTTTGTGTCTCCCTCCTGCTGGCCCAGACAATCAATGAACGGGTTTTTGTTTCTGTAGATGAATTTGCATTTTCTACATTTTTACACAAATGTATAATGCAGTATGAACTTCTTTCATTCAGCATACTGATTTTTGAGATTCATGTATATTGTTGTATGTATCAATAGTTCATCTCTTCTTATTCCTGAATAATTGCAGGTAGGTATTACCATTTGTTTATCCATTCACCTGTCAAAGAATATCTGGGTTTTTTTCTAGTTTTTTTTTTACAATAATAAATAAAGCTTCTATAAACATTTGTGTGCAAGTCTTTAGGTGGACATATATTAAACACAGGGATTTTGTGTGTATGGCTCTTTTCAGTATCCGTTATGCCCAGGCACTTGTGTAACATGTATAAAATATATGGTGGTTAAATATGTGTTGAAGGAATATAGATGAACCTTCCTTTGCAGCCCAAGTCCATGGACAGTTCCATGGCTCCTGTGCCCATCTTAGAATCCTTCACTATCCTACCTTTTGTCTCATTCTTATCTTTCCAATACGTGGCCCTGAGTGACCCCTTGAAGGTGGCTGTTTCCACTCTTGGCTTGTTGGAAAAACCCTGCATTGGATTCTCTGCCAATGTGTGCTCTCTAAGCTGGCTTCCCTGGCTGTTCAGCAATCCGTTCATTCCTCGCTTGCTGACTCCCTATCACATTCCCTACGGCAGCTGCTCCAAACTTCCTGCCCTCTCCTCAAGCCCCCAGCCGCATCCCTCCCCTTCATTCTCAGGAGATGACTTCACCTCCTTCATTTCTGAGAAGATTGAGGCCAACTGACAGGAGCTTCTTCGGCTTCCATCTGATTCATATCCACACAGCCATCTCTAATGCTTCCGGCTCTCAGGAAGATGTGCTCCTTCACCTTGCCATGGTTAAGCTCTCTGCCAGTGTGCTTGATCCTAGCCCCAACTTTATGATGTTAATAACAACAGCAGCAAAATAAATGTATTTAGCTTTTGATATGTGCCACTCACTTTGCTAAGCACCGAGGAAACAACTCTCACATTTGTTAAAAAACTGTGTCATTAACATGTATCATTTCTACTTTTTCTAAGCTTAAAAACTCATTAACTTTTTTTGTAAAAGTACTGTGAATACATAAATACTAAGCACCTTGTGTGCGTTATCTAATTTAGTCTTCACAGCAAAATTGTAGGGTAATACTATTATTTTAACATAGCAGAGAGAGGATGAAGACAGGTAAAGTACCTTACTTTGGGTGATATAGCTAGTAAGTGGTAGAGCTAGGATTTGAGCTAAGGTTTAAATCCAGAGCTCTCTTTTCCTCTCTCTCCCCACCTCTCTCTTTCTCTTCTATCTCCCTCTCTATTCTCTCTCTCTCTCACTTATCTCTCTCTCTCTCTCTGTCTCTCTCTCTCTCTCCCCCTCTCTTTGAATTTCAGAGAAAATTATCTTAATCCTACTTCTCAGTTCATGGCAAATGATCATCCTTAGTCAAAATATAAAGCAATTACAAAGAACAAGTCAAATAAAGGGGAAGAGAGTCACACTAAGGAGAAGATATGAAAGATCTTGCCAGACTAAGGAGTTTGGACTTCATCCTATAGGCAGTGAATCCCAAATGTTAATAAATATTCTCTGGGGCACTTGTTAATAGGGTAGATTCCCAGGCTCCCAACACCTGGATCAGTCCCTTTGGGGACAGACAAATGCAGAAATATAAAAGACCAGTTTAGAGGCTGTGACAGTATTCCAGAGGAGAGATTACAGTGGCCTGGACTATGATAGTGGCAATGGAAATAGAGAGATACGGTCAGTTTTTGGTTGTTGTTGGTTTTTATTGAGACAGGGTCTCACTTTGTCACCCAGGCTGGAGTGCCTTTGGAGTGGCACAATCATGGCTCACTGCAGCCTCAAACTCCTCAATTTTTTTATTGTAGTAAAATACATATAACGCAAAAGGTACCATTAGAATCATTTTAAAGTATACAATTAAGTGGCATTTAGTGTATTCACATGGTATGCAACCATAACCACTATCGATTCCAAAACATTTTCATCATCCAAATTGGAGAATTTTTAAAGGTAGAATTGACAGAGTGATGTAACCAATAAGATGGTGAGTGAGAGGGAAGAGTTGAGCCTATTAGGGTTTTCTTTTTCTTTCATCCCACAAAGAGCTGAAAAGTCTGGGTTTGTTTTTTGTTTTGTTTTGTTTGGTTTTGTTTTTTGAGATGGGTTCTTACTATGTTGCCCAGGCTGGTCTTGAACTCCTGAGTTCAAGTGATCCTCCTGCCTCAGCCTCCCAAGAAGATGGGTTTATAGGCATGTGCCTGTATGCCTGTTATTGTTAGGTTTTAACAGCATGCTGATGTCAATAGTGATGATTGTTGACAGAGATGAGTAATAAGAGGTGGGATAGAAAGAAGGAGACATAAAAGCAGTTATGGACATGGTGAGTTTCTTAGAGATCTTTGGGGAAAGATATAAAGAAACCAGTTGAAGTGGGCCTGTAGTGTAGGTGAAACTTAGGGCCTGGGGTCCCAGACTATATAAAAGCAAACACTTGCATGAGGCTTACTATCTGTCAGACATTGGTTCAAGTGCTCTATATACATGATCTCAATGAATCCTCGTGTTCTAGATTAGCAAACAGAGGCATAGAGAAACTTGCCAAAGTTACTAGCACATGACAGAGGGGTACTGAAATTTAGGCAGCCTGACTTTAGAGTCAGTGATCATAGCCATTATGTTATGCTGCCTCTCACTGAGGCATTGCATCTTGAATCTAGGAGAGTGGAGGCAAGGTGGAGGGCAGAGCCTTGAGGAAAATCGACATCTATGGAGAAAGATGTTAGAGAAATTTATTGAAGAAGACAGAGGAGGACAGATAAGAAAGGTAACAGGAAAGAGGAAAAATTGCAGAGGATAAATGAGAGAGTTTTAAGAAGCAGGGAGTATCTGACTCTGAAGACTTGTTGCAACTGAAGGCTGAGAAGGAGACATTTGATTTGCTGATGACTGTCACTGGTCAACTTCCAGATGGCTGGTTAATGGGGAACAGGGAAAGCCAGAGGGAAAGGGTTAAGGAGAGAGTTGGTGGTAGGAAAAGAAAATAGCTAGTATGGACTATTTTTCAGAGAATGGTGGGCATGAAATAAAAGGAAAATATTATTAATTGATAACTCTTTGGAAGAAATCAGCATGGCATCCTGGATCATGCAGACAGATCAGACTTCCTGTTCTGTCACTTACTTGCTCAGTGACCTTGGGTAAGTGACTTAACTTCTTGGAAGCTCAGTTTCCCCATGATAATATCAGGGCCTACCTATCTCAGAGGGTTGGGAAGTGAGATAATGCATGTAAAATACACATAATTAGTTATTGTTATTAGTCACTCAATAATGCCAATGAATATAGTTCAGGGATTTTGATTGTCCAGAAAACTCCCAAATCCTGCGTCCTCTGGGTCTTTGAGATCAGTAATGACTGGACTGGTAGGTCTCCAACTGTTGTCAATAGGAGAAGTCCTCTTGAGGTCACCTCAGGCTGGAGCCAAGTTGTAGGGTGAAACTCAAATCACAGCAACTTAGTTAAGATAGATGGCCCTTCGACTTATTGCCTCTCTGTACAGTGAACTTGGTAAAGCTTGTGTAAATTCCATATGTAGTGACTGGCCAGAGAAGCAGAGCTTCCCTTTAAAGGATAAATGAATAATCATATACACTCCTCGACCTGGTTTCTCTAAGCACCTAAGGAAGCAAATAAATGCCTAAAGCTTCTTGACATTAGATGTTTAAGAAGATTGTCCACTTGTAAGATGGGAAATTCCCTCCCTTCCTCCCTCCTCCTCTACTCTCCTAAACATTACTGAGTTTTTCTTTCAGGATTGGGAATACATTTAAGGATCTTGCAAAACCCCAGAGATCCAGAATCATCTATTTGTTCAGGTGAGTATCTCTATGAGCTGTGAAAAATTTTCCAGAATCTGTATTGATCCCACATCATTCCTTGAAAGTTCATTTTATTTTTAAAAAGTATCTCTCCTGCCATCTGCTTCTCCACAAATTTTAGTGTATGATGACCCAAAGTCAGATTTTTGGTTAGTTGAGATTTTCAAGTTCAAGATCAAGAGAAGTTTATCAGAGACATGTGTTTCCAGGTGGTGGTGGTGGGGGAATTCCATCAGTGCTCAAGTCATACAGCAGCTGTCATGAAGTCAGTTTGCTGGGTCTGGCAATTAACTTCAGTGCTCGCTTTACAGAGCTACAGAGAACACGTACTGACTGAATACTCTCTGGGCAATATGTAGGCCCTGGCTCCTAGGAGTTTCTGTCCAAAACCGACTTACATGGAAAGGGATGTTTTTGCTTCTCCTCTTTTTTTAAAGACTTTTTAAAAATCTTTTTTTTTTTAAAGACTTTTCCTCTTTACTCCACCACATTTCTTTATCTCCCTCTTTGTTCTTCTATTCATTCCCCTTGAGTCTTTGGAGTAATAACCCACAATTAAAATCTTCACTGCTCCCTCAGCTAGGTCAGCCTCAGAGCTGTTTGCCAATTGGAAAGACCTCTCTTCCATGGCTGAAGTTGCCTGTGTAGTCTGGTGACACTCACCAGAGTTTTCCTAAGTGGAAGTCTGTTTCAGCAGATAACTGAAATTCAATAAAATGTCTGGAAGGGGAAACATGGAAGCAAGCATTTTCTGCAGCAGAAGCCTGCCACTGAGCCCTGTCAACTGATCAGTATGGAGGCCCAGGCTTCAGGGCAAAAAGCCTGCTCTCATCTATCTATAGAAAAGCAACATTTCTCCGCCAAGCCCAGGCCCCTGTCCAAATACAATGTGACAGAGCCTACTTTTCATCTTATTTACTCCTATGCGGAGCAGAAAGGCCAATCCAAAGGCTGCTCGGACCTTCTCTAATATACATTCCCACCCTTTGGGAAAGAAGAGTTAGTTCTGCCTTTGGATACTCTGAGTGATATACATGGTCCTGTAAGATTCAGATGCCTTGTGGCCCTTTTAGTTTGTGACTTTGAGTCACATTTATAGCTATACTCAAGTTTCCATACTTCCTCATCCCTCAAGTGCTCTAGGTAGGTAGCTGGTTCCCTCAGACAGTTCTCTGCTTGTATCTGAGAATCCCTAAAGATGATGCCTCCCATGTGCTTATGTACTGATCCATCAGTTGTACTCACTATCCTGCTTTTCTTCTTTACTCCAGAACCCATTGTCCACACCAGCTATTGTGGCTAGGAAATGTCATAATGAACATACTGGTATCTATGCCTAGGGATCTGTCTGGCACCACATACTCCTCTGGGAGCCACTGAAGATCGGAGTTATGGACAGAGGCAGGACAAACCATCCTTCTTGTAATTCTTTCTATACTGTGTTAGTGGAGACCAAAGCCAGGCCTATTTATGCCTGAAGTCTCATCAAGTTGCAAGTGAATTGTCTTATCAGCCTCTGAGCCTCAGCACTCACTGAGAAGCTTACAAAGTCTCTATGAGTTTCAAGAGGGACTTAAACCCAACCCAGTAGGCCAGAGGGGGAACAGGAGCCAGGCCAGTCTTTCAAGTCACCTTCCTCTCTTCTCAGCGAAAAATCTGTTTCCCACAAAAGCAGCACTGTCTCCCCTAAAGCAAGTAATGTTTTTTTTCTTCCCTTCAAGATAGATTTGTAGCAACTTGGCACCACATACACAGCCTCTTAGACCTCTCAACTCCAAAGCAAGGCCTTTGCTTTTACAGTTACATTATTAGAAGAAGCAACTTGGAGGACGACCTAGGGTTGAAGAAGTGTGTTTGTGTTTGTTTCTATTTCTTTTTTTTCCCAGATCAATTAAATCAGAAACCTGGGAAAGGGGTAGAGACATTATCATTTTTTAATGATCTCATGGTGATTCTTTTTTTTTTCATTTTTTAATTTTTAAAAATTACACTTTTTTATGGCTGCATAGTATTCCATGGTTGTATATGTGCCACATTTTCTTTATTCTAAGTCTATCATTGATGGATATTTGGGTTGGTTCCAAGTCTTTGCTATCCAGTAGTGGGATTGATGGATCAAATCATATTTCTGGTTCTAGATCCTAGAGGAATCGCCACACTGTCTTCCACAATGGTTGATCTTATTTACGCTCCCATCAACAGTGTAAAAGTGTTCCTGTTTCTCCACATCCTCTCCAGCATCTGTTGGTTCCTGACTTTTTAATGATCTTCATTCTAACTGGCATGAGATGGTATCTCATTGTGGTTTGGATTTGCATTTCTCTAATGACCAGCAATGATGAGCTTTTTTTTCATATGTTTGTTGGCCACAAAAATGTCTTCTTTTGAAGTGTCTGTTCATATCCTTTGACTACTTTTTGATGGTGTAGTTTGTTTCTTCTTCTTGCAAATTTCTTTTAAGTTCCTTGTATATTTTCGATGTTAGCCCTTTGTCAGTTGGATAGATTGCAAAGATTTTCTCCCATTCTGTAGGTTGCCTGTTCACTCTGATGATAATTTCTGTTGCTGTGCAGAAGCTCTTTAGTTTAATTAGATCCCATTTCTCAATTTTGACTTTTGTTGCAATTGTTTTTGGTGTTTTAGTCATGAAGTCTTTGCCCATGCCTATGTCCTGAATGGTATTGTCTATGTTTTCCTCTAGGATTTTTATGGTTTTAGGTCGTATGTTTAAATCTTTAATACATCTTGAGTTAATTTTTGTATAAGGTGTAAGGAAGGGGTCCAGTTTCAGTTTTCTGCATATGGCTAGCCAGTTTTCCCAACATCATTTATTAAATAGGAATCCTTTCCCCATTGCTCGTTTTTGTCAGGTTTGCCAAAGATCGGATGGTTGTAGATGTGTGGGGTTATTTCTGAGGTCTCTGTTCTGTTGCATTGGTCTATATATCTGTTTTGGTACCAGTATCATGCTGTTTTGGTTACTGTAGCATTGTAGTATAGTTTCAAGTCAGATAGTGTGATGCCTCCAGCTTTGTTCCTTCTGGTTAGGATTATCTTAGCTATATGAGCTCTTTTTTGGTTCCATATGAAATTTAAAGTATTTTTTTCTAATTCTGTGAGGAAAGTCAATAGTAGCTTGATGGGAATAGCATTGAATCTATAAGTTGCTTTAGGCAATATGGCCATTTTCATGATATTGATTCTTCCTATTCATGAGGATGGAATATTTTTCCATCTGTTTATGTCCTCTGTTATTTCCTTGAGCAGTGGTTTGTAGTTCTCCTCAAAGAGGTCCTTCACATCCCTTGTAAGTTGTATTCCTAGGTATTTTATTCTCTTTGTAGCAATTGTGAATGGGAGTTTGCAAATGATTCAGCTCTCTGTTTATTATTGGTGTATAGGAATGCTTGTGATTTTTGCACATTGATTTTGTATCCTGAGACACTGAAGTTGCTTATCAGCTTAAGGAGATTTTGGGCTGAGACGATGGGGTTTTCTAAATATACAATCATGTCATCTGCAAACAGAGAAAATTTGACTTCTTTTCTTCCTATTCTAATACGCTTTATTTATTTCCCTTGCCTGGTTGTCCTGGTCAGAGCTTCCAACACTATGTTGAATAGGAGTGGTGAGAGAGGGCATCCTAGTCTTGTGCCAGTTGTCAAAGGGAATGCTACCAGCTTTTGCTCATTCAGTATGATATTGGCTGCAGGTTTGTCATAAATAGCTCTTATTATTTTGAGATATGTTCCATCAAAATTTAGTTTACTGAGTGTGTTTAGCATAAAGGGGTATTGAAATTTAGCAAAGGCCTTTTCTGCATCTGTTGAGATAATCATGTGGCTTTTGTCATTGGTTCTGTTTATGTAATAGATTACATTTATTGATTTGCATATGTTGAATCAGCCTTGCATCTTAGGGATGAAGCTGACTTGATCGTGGTGGATAATCTTTATAATGTGCTGCTGGATTCAGTTTGCCAGTGTTTTATTGAGGATTTTCACATTGATGTTCATCAGGGATATTTGTCTGAAATTTTTTGTTGTTGTTGTGTCTCTGCCAGTTTGTGGTATCAGGATGATGCTGGCCTTATAAAATGAGTTAGGGAGGAGTCTCTCCTTTTCAATTGTTTGGAATAGTTTCAGAAGAAATGGTACCAGCTCCTCTTTGTACCTCTAGTAGAATTCAGCTGTGAATCCGTCTGGTCCTGGACTTTTTTTTGGTTGGCAGGCTATTAATTACTGTCTCAATTTCAGAA
The DNA here is from genome assembly GCA_004027715.1 of Plecturocebus donacophilus. Taxonomy (NCBI): domain Eukaryota; kingdom Metazoa; phylum Chordata; class Mammalia; order Primates; family Pitheciidae; genus Plecturocebus; species Plecturocebus donacophilus. The sequence continues at coordinate 13,110 of PVKP010014850.1, forward strand.
CTTGTTATTGGTCTATTCAGGGATTCGACTTCTTCCAGGTTTAGTCTTGGGATGGTGCATGTGTCCAGGAATTTATCCATTTCTTCTAGATTTTCTAGTTTATTTGCATAGAGGTGTTCATAATATTCTCTGATGGTAGTTTGTATTTCTGTGGGATCCGTGGTGATCTCCCTTTTATCATTTATTATTGTGCCTATTTGATTCTTCTCTCTTTTCTTATTTATTAATCTGGCTAGTGGTCTATCTATTTTGTCAATCTTTTCAAAAAACCAGCTCCTGGATTCACTGATTTTTTGAAGGGTTTGTGTGTGTGTGTGTGTGTGTGTGTGTGTGTGTGTGTGTGTGTCCTTCAGATCTTAGTTATTTCTGTCTTCTGCTAGCTTTTGCATTTGTTTGCTCTTGCTTTTCTAGTTCTTTTAATTGAGATGGTAGGGTGTCAACTTTAGATCTTTCCCACTTTCATACATGGGTATTTGGTGCTGCAAATTTCCCTCTAAATGCTGCTTTAGCTGTGTCTCAGAGATTCTGGTATGTTGTGTCTTTATTCTCATTGGTTTCACAGAACTTATTTATTTCTGCCTTCATTTCATTATCTAGTCAGTAGTCATTCAGAAGCAGGTTGTTCAGTTTCCATGTAGTTGTGTGGTTTTTGAGTGAGTTTCTTAATCCTGAGTTCTAATTTGATTGCACTGTGATCTGAGAGACTGTTAGATTTTCTGTTCTTTAGCATTTGCTGAGGAGTATTTTACTTCCAATTATGTGGTTGGTTTTATAAGAAGTACTATGTAGTGCTGAGAAGAATGTATTTTCTGTTGATTTGGTGTGGAGAGTTCTGTAGATGTCTATTAGGTCTGCTTGGTCCAGAGCTGAGTTAAAGTCCTGGATATCTTTGTTAATTTTCTGTGTCATTGATCTGTCTAATATTGACAGTGGGGTGTTAAAGCCTCCCACTGCTAGTGTGTGGGAGTCTAAGTCTCTTTGTAGGTCTCTAAAAACTTCCTTTATGAATCTGGGTGTTCCTGTGTTGGGTGCATACATATTTAGGATAGTTAGCTCTTCTTATTGCATTGATCCCTTTACCATTATGTAATGCCCTTCTTTGTCTTTTTTTTTTTAATCTTTGTTGGTTTAAAGTCTGTTTTATCAGAGACTAGGATTGCAACCTCTGCTTTTTTTTTTTTGCTTTCCATTTGCTTGGTTAATCTTCCTTCATCCATTATTTTGAGCCTATGTCTGTCTTTGCATGTGAGATTGGTCTCCTGAATACAGCACACTGACGGGTGTGATACTCTTTATCCAATTTGCCAGTCTGTGCTTTTTAGTTGGGGCATTTAATCCATTTACATTTAAGGTTAATATTGTTATGTGTGAATTTGATCCTGTCATTATGATGCTAGCTGGTTATTTTGCCCATTAGTTGATGCAGTTTCTTCATAGTGTCGATGGTTTTTACATTTTGGTTTGTTTTTCAAGTGGCTGAAACCGGTTTTTCCTTTCCACATTTAGTGCTTCTTTCAGGAGCTCTTGTAAGGCAGGCCTTGTGGTGACAAAATCCCTCAGCAATTGCTTGTCTGTAAAGGATTTTATTTCTTGATCGCTTATGAACTTAGTTTAACTGGATATGAAATTCTAGATTGAAAATTCTTTTCTTTAAGAATGTTGAATATTGGCTCCCACTCTCTTCATGCTTGTAGGGTTTCTGCACAGACATACACTGTTAGTCTGATGAGCTTCCCTTTGTTGGTAACCCGACCTTTTTCTCTGGCTGCCCTTAACATTTTTTCCTTCGTTTCAACCTTGGTGAATCTGACAATTAGTCTTGGGGTTGCTCTTCTCAAGGAGTATCTTTGTAGTGTTCTCTGTATTTCCTGAATTTGAATGTTGGCCTGTCTTGCTAGATTGAGGAAGTTCTCCTGGATAACATTTTGAAGTGTGTTTTCTGTAAGGTTTGTTTCCAAGGATAAAATGAAGAAACGGAGGCCAGCACTAAAATAATCCAATGCAAGGGAATTTATTCAGGCTCCCAGGTGAGGTTCTGCGGTCCAGACAGGAGGGGCCAGAGAAGTCACACGGACTCCTCTTAGACAGGCGGTTTTATAGGGAGTGAAACAGCTCGATTGGTTGTGGGAGAGCAAGACTGCTATTGGGTAAGTTACAAGCCTTGACCTAGGACTTGGCTTGTTATTGGTTGGAATTACTTGCCTGCTATTGGTTGTTAAGACTCGACTGCTATTGGTTGTTAAGACTCGGCTGCTATTGGTTGTTAAGACTTAGTTGCTATTGGTTGTTAAGACTTAGCTGCTATTGGTTATTAAGAAGCTATGGTTGCAGCACCTTGTTTGCATACTGGGCTCTTTAAGGGAAGACCAGGCTGTGCAAGCAAGGGAGAAGGGAACATGCCCGAGCATGTCTGAGCTTGCTCGGGGCATGTCTGAGCTTGCTCGGGGCTTGTAAAAGGGAAAAAAGGAGAGGGGGGGGCTGCGTCAGAGCTCCCAGCAAGGCAACTGGCCTTACATTTTCCAACTTGGTTCCATTCTCCCTGTCACTTTCAGGTATACCAATCAAATGTAGGTTTGTTCATTTCACATAGTCCCATATTTCTTGGAGGCTTTCTTCATTCCTTTTTATTCTAATCTTGTCTTCATGGTTTATTTCAATAAGTTGATCTTCAGTCACTGATATCCTTTCTTCTGCTTGATCAATTTGGCTATTGATACTTGTGTATGCTTCACAAAGTTCTTGTGCTGTGTTTTTCAGCTCCATTATGCCATTTGTGTTCTTCTCTAAACTAGTTATTCTAGTTAGCAATTTCTCTAATCCTTTATCAAGGCTGTTAGCTTCCAGGCATTGGGTTAGAATATACTCCTTTAGCTTGGAATAGTTTGTTATTACTCACGTTCTGAAGCCTACTTCTGTCAATTTGTCAAACTCATTCTCTGTCCAGTTTTGTTCCCTTGCTGGTGAGGAGTTGTGATCCTTTGATGGAGAAGAGGCATTCTGGTTTTTGAAATTTTCAGCCTTTTTGTGCTGTTTTTTCCTTATCTTCATGGATTTATCTACCTTTGGTCTTTGCTGTTGGTGACCTTCAGGTGGGGTTTTTGCATGGTTGTCCTTTTTATTGATGTGGATGCTGCTGTTTTCTTCTTGTTAGTTTTCCTTCTAACAATCAGGTCCCTCTGCTGCAGGTCTGGTGGAATTTGCTGGGGGTCCAGTCCAGATCCTGTTTGCCTGGGTGGCACCAGTGGAGGCTGCAGAATAGGAAAGATTGCTGACTGCTCCTTCCTCTGGAAGTTTCATCCCAGAGGGGTACCTGCCAGATGCCAGCTGGAGTTCTCATGTATGAGTTGTCTGTTGACCCCTGCTGAGAGGTGTCTCCCCATCAGGAGGCACAGGGGTCAGGGACCCACTTGAGGAGGCAGTATATTCCTTAGCAGAGCTTGAGTGCTGTGCTGGGAGATCCTCTGTTCTCTTCAGTGCCCACAGGCAGGAATGTTTAAGTCTGCTGAAGCTGTGCCCACAGCCACCCCTTCCCCCAGGTGCTCTGTCCCAGGGAGATGGGAGTTTTATCTATTAGCTCCTGACTAGGGTTGCTGCCTTTCTTTCAGAGATGCCCTGCCCAGAGAGGAGGAATTTAGAGAGGCAGTCTGGCCACAGTGGCTTTGCAGCCCTTTGCTTCTATTTCTTAGGAAAGGAGAGGCTTGAGCAGGTTTACATGCTGATAGAAGAGTAAATAAAGAGGGAAAAGGTGAAGGCACAGGAAACGGAGGGGGACAGTAGTTGCAGCCTGACCTCCAGTGGAAGACAAAGGGTGGAATCTCCTCCCCCACCTCTTTATGACAGGAGGAGGGAAGGGGCCCCTTATTTAGACAATTTAAGAGTGATAGCATAGGAGGTTGAGCATTCCCACCAGAAAAGTTCTATTTTGTCAGTGAGATGACAGAGGGAGGGAAGTGAGGGATGGTGGTCAGAGGCTTGGTGAAAATGAAGAGTGCTTCAAATTGGTATTGTGGAGGAGGTTTGAATGGGCTAATTTAATTAGGAAACTAACAAGATTGTGTGGCAGCAATAAGGGCCCCATCGAGATTGGTCATAATGACTCTATAGTGTGTCATACAGTCTACCATATAGTGTGTCATACAGTCTATCATATAGTGTGTCATACAGTCTACCCAGTTGTGTATTTTTCCATGAGGGCTTAGAAGTCATGGAGAAAGAAGCTTCCTTTCTCTTATGTGGAAATAACTCTTTCTGCTCTTTCCCAGTAATGAAAAAGGTACTGGACTAAGAGTGGAGAGACACGGGTTCAAGTTCCAGTTTTATCATCATCTGTGTGTCCATAAGGCAACTAATGTGACATTTCACATCCCTTACCTTTACTGGGAAGGGCTGTTATGTGAAAGAAAGCAGATGGAGAATGACAAAAACCACATGCAAGGCATGACAATGGCAAAACCAAAGAAAATGAAAACCAATTCTATCATAAGCACCTTTAAAAATAAACTGCAGAAAAATTTTCTAAAGAAAACATTTGCAGCACATGATACAAAGGACTTACTATACAAAGAGTTCTTATAAATCAAAAACAAAGCAGAAAACATGAGCAAAAGGAATGAATAAGAAAGTAATAGGAAAAGAAATACAAAGAGCCAATAAACAGAAAAAAATGTTCAACTTAACTAATATAGAAGTTAAAATCAAAACAAACAATAATTACTTATCATATTTCACCTGTCAGACTTATAAATATGAATCAATATTAAGACATTATTGTCACTGTAGACCACACTTTTCCAGATTTCATTGGTTTTCCCCTAATGTCCCTTTTCTGTTCCAGTATGCCATCCAGGACACTAAATTACATTTAGTTGTCATGTCACCTTAGGCTCCTGTGTGGACTGTGATAATTCCTCAGATCCTTGATTTGATGACCTTGACAGTTTTGAGGAGTGCTGGTCAAGGTATTTCATTAGAATGTCCCTCAGTTTAGGCTCATTTAATGTGTTTCTTATGGTTAGACTGCAGTTTTGTAACTTGTCGATATTTACAATAACCATGTTAAAAACATTTGCAATCAGACTCAATAAAAATACTTATTTTAAAAAGACATGGTGGTAGGTGGTGAGGCAGGTGATAGTAAGTAGCTAAAAAGAAGAATGTCTACTTGGAGCACCTTGCAGAAAATATATGAGAATGTGAAAAGATATGGTTGCCCAGAGCGGTCCATGCTGATCTTATGCTGGCACATCCTGCAATAGCTATAATCTGCCTGAGAAGGCGCCAGCAAGAGGGGGAACATGGTGAGGGGTGGGAGTCAACAGAGATTCCCCAAGGAGGACTGAGATCTTTCCATAACAAATGTCTCCTAAATCAAGAAGCTTTTCTAATCTCAAAGGACTGACTATTCAGCACCACATCAAGTGAGAATTCCTTACCACCTTCTGCGCAGATAGCGACTTGAAGCCGGATAGTGAAACCAGTTCTGAGAATGCCCAGGCATGAGCACAGCCTCAGCACTGGGTCTATTTTGGGAACATTTGGACATATTCTGCAACGTCATATTTATTCTTTGGCAAAACAAGTAAAGGTTTAAGGAAATAATCCTTGACTTCCCCCTTATGCCTTCCATGTTTGTCTGTAGAATGGCATATTCTGAGCAGTGATGGGGAGCCAGGGATGGCTGGTTAACCATTGTGAAACTCGGCCATCTGCAGGGATCGACCTGAATTTGAAAGAGCAAGTGCCCCATTATACAGGGTTAATGGGGGCAGAGAGGGATCAAGTCAGTGAAATGTGAGAGAATCAATATGCGGAATGCTTGACGATAGCACATTCACACATTTCACAGAGGAAGGAGGCTAGGGTTACACCCAGCAACTGGAGATGCTTGATTAAAAAAATCAACCTTAAGTATTTGTTATTTGTTGGCTGCCTTGGGCATCTCCAAGTGTCCCACAAGTGAGCCTCAATATTCTTTCGCTGTTCTCTCTGGAAATCTATAGCCCAAGATTGTTCTCCCGCCAAGCCTCTCCAGCTCTCAACCTCGGTTCCACATGAACTTAGAGAAGGCTTGGGCAGGGGGTTTCACTCTTTGAGTGAAAGTGTTCCCAGGAGAATGTGTGCCTATGTGTTGGGGGCAGGGAGCAGCAGGCTGGTGGAAAATGAGCAAACAGCTGGAGACACTCCAAAGCAAGATAGAATTTTAGATCCGGCACTGGTGGGGGCAGGAAGAAGAGATAGGGAGGGTTTGGAGATGGTGAACAGAGATGGAATCTAGGAGCCTCTGTGGCTATTAAAGCTCAGCACCTGGTCTAGGGCTCTACACACAAATGACACATTAATTAATGTTCTAATAATAACTAGGGTTTATTGGGCACTTATGTTTCCCCGCGTACTATATTTCATGTGCATTATTATCTTTAATCTCTCAATACACCATGGGAGGGGTAATACTATTATTGTTCCCGTTTTACAAATAAGATACCCAGAGGTCAGGTAGGTTGTCCAAAGTCACAATTAGCAAGTGGTAGAGTTGGGATTTCAATCCAGAGCCCATTGTGCTCCAATTCTTCCATCATGTGAAAGGCCTCAATGTGGTCTGTCAAGATTGCAGGACGAAGGGGCTTGATATTTCCAGCTCCACGCTCTTTCTCCTCAGAGTCAGGTCTCCCTCTCTTGCCAATAAGGTTACTTCCCATTCCTAGCCCTAGGGGTCTGCCCATCCCCTAAGGCTAGCAAAGAGAGGAGCTTTCCACTGACTCTCCTTTAAAGGGCAGGGCACAATGAGAGGTGGAATGAGAATAACTGGCTTGTTTCTCTGTCCAGCTCCTGTCCTCCCTGATCATCTGTGTGTCCTCACCCCCGCTCCTCCAGATTCTCATCCTCTTGTGACAAGAGGTACTTGCTGCATTTGAGCTTAATGGCTCAAGAGGTGGGTGGCGCAGCCGGAGCCTTCCACTGGAGCTTCACGAGCGAGCCAACTGACCCCTGTGTGTGGGCACACTTCCCACAGGCTGCCTTGCAGGCTTCGCCTGCCTTTCTTTTCTGGTCTACTTTCTGCAACAGTCGCTCCCATCGATATGTTTTCAGAGGCCGACTCTGTTTCTCTTAAGTAACGTTTCAATGACTGTAAGTTCTGCTTCTTCCCACATTACTGGAGCACCCGCCAGTCCAGGCTGCTGCAGGCAGCTGGTCACAGACGCGCAGGGATTAGCAGCTCCAAGGTTTGTGGCTGCGGCTGACCTCCCGGGTCTCCGCTGCTTAGATCCCATCCTCTTCAACCACAGACTGCAGACTGCTTTTCTTTTCCCTCTCTTGTCTTCTCTTCTCACTCTTTCTCACCTGTCTGTCTTGCTGCTTGCAGTCTTTTTTACATTCTCTCTCTGTCCTGAATTTCTTTTTGCTAGTGAGTTTTAAAACTACTTGCTTGTTTTCAATTATATACAAAGATGTATTTGGAAAAAGAAGGTTTCCCTTCCTATACAACATCTGGGGTATAATCAGTGTTAAAAGTTGCATGTGGGTCCTTTCAAAGTTTTCTCATAAGCCCTGTTAAAATTTATAGGAGGCCACTGGTTTAGACTGAGCTCTTGCGCTAGACCCAATAGACCGAACCAAAATGGAGTCACACATGCAGAAGTTACATGCAACCAAGTTGAACTAAGTTATTTGTCTGACTTTCTGGGAAACCAAGAGAGACAGAGACAATAGCCAAATTCCCAAACAGGCCAGTTTTAGCCAATGTAATAAGATAGTCCCCTCTATTTTAACCTTTACAAGAAAAGTAATTTTGAAATGACTCATCACTTTTTATTCACTGTTTCTGCTTTCTTCAGCCCTTTCTGCCTATAAAGTCAACCTTCTCTGCTCAGTTAAGGGGAATCCTCACTCTGTTTTCTAGAATCCCACACACAAAAAAAGCCAATTAGATTTTCAAAAAAAATTTGTTGTAATTTTGGCTTTTGACAGTACACACACACACACACACACACACACACACACACACACACATACAAACACACAATTTAGTTTAAATTTTGATATAGGCTTTCTTCAAACTTGAATACTTTACAAAAATTGTAGATGTTTTCTGTCATTTGAACACTTACCAGTGGGTTTTATTACATGTTCCTTTAATAAATATACCAGGATAGCCACAATATCACACCCTTTTAAGAGAAGTATTTTGATTTGATAGACAAATACATGTTTGCCAAATAATTGTTCACTTATAGTCTGTTATGCAAAAACATTTCATGAACTACATTCAGTAGAAATTCAGAGGGATCTGAAATTATATGTGGATGTGGGCAGATTCTTTTCTGAATTCTACTAAATGTAGTTATATATGCACACAGATACATGTGGCTCCTTTCTTCAACTATTTTAAAATAAAGATAACATCATATTATGAAAAATACTCTTTTTTGAAAACAACAACAACAATACTTTATGGACAACTGTCCTGTCCAACAGTTAGAGAGCTATCAACTTGTGCTCTGTTTTAATATTTGAGTGTGTGGCTGCCTGCTAACTTACTCAACCATTATCTTTCTGATAGACCTTCAGATTGCTTTCCTTTGTGTGTTTGTGCACTAACACCTACAGCAGTGAACAACCTCAGGCGTAAATCAATGCCGATTTGTGAAAATAATATATTAGGAAGAATTTCTAGAAAAGGTATTGCCAGATCAAAGGTCTACACATTTAAAATCTTTCATTGTTACTACCAGATTACCTTCCAAAGTGGCTGTGGCAACTTACTCTTCTACTAGAGGTAGATGTAAGTTAGTTAGTGTTCCCCATATTCTGGCCAGCATAGAATATTAACAATGTTTTTTAAATGATACCAATCTGAAGGGTAATAAAAATGCCATCCATCATTTACAATATTTGATACCCTTGACAGCCTATCAAGTTGAAACTTCTCATATGCTTGTTGGTATCTGTATGTTCACTTCTGTGATTTGCCTGTTCACGTTCTTTGCCATAATTTTTAGGTTGTTGGCTTTTTCATAGAAAGGTTTTGGAGCTCTTTATATTTTATGGCTATTGATCTATTTTCTTTCACTTGATTTGCAGATATTTTCTCAGTGAAGTTTTACAGAGTCTTTTGACCCACAGAAGGTTTTAACATTTTTTGTTCTTCACTTGGTCAATCTTCTTTATGGCTTCTAAGTTTCCTATCTTGCTTCACCCATTTATGGGCCATACCCATTCTGAGGTTACAAAAGTATTCTCTTTATTTTCTTCTAAAATTTTCATGTGAAAACTTAAAGTTCTAATCCCGATGTAATGTATTTTATGTGTGGCACAAAGTAATGATCTAAAATGTTGATCCCAGTTACCTAGCTGAAGTACATTCTTTCTCAATAAAAAACAGTATCTGTTTGATCATATTTGTTCTAGCCAGGCAAGGCTGAGGCCTACGAGGCTGCTCACAGATAGCCAACCCAGAGGCAGTTGCATTCAACCACCAAGACAGACACAATGTTTTCCATTTAGCTTTTATTTAATTGCATGCCTAAATTTACTTTTTAAATTATAATTGACAAATAATAATTGTATATATTTATAGGATGTATTAGTCAAGGTTCCCTAGAGGGACAGAACTATATCTATATCTATATCTATCTATCTATCTATCCTATATATATCATATATGTGTGTGTGTGTGTATATATATATATATATATATATATATATAGAGAGAGAGAGAGAGAGAGAGAGAGAGGAGTTTATTAAGTATTAACTTACATGATCACAAAGACCCACAGTAGGCTGTCTGCAAGCTTGAGGAGCAAGGAGAGCCAGTCCGAGTCTCAAAACTGAAGAACTTGGAGTCCGATGTTTGAGGGCAAGAAGCAACCAGCACGGGAGAAAAGTGTGGGCTGGGAGGCTAGGCCAGCCTCGCCTTTTCATGTTTTTCTGCCTGCTTTAAATTCAATGGCAACTGATTATATTGTGCCCACCAGATTAAGGGTGGCTCTGCCTTCCCCAGCCCACTGACTCAAATGTTCATCTCTTTTAGCAACACCCTCAGAGACAGGCCCAAGATCAATATGTTGCATCCTTCAACCCAATCAAGTTGACAGTCAATATTAACCACCACATGGGGCACAATATGATTTTTTGAGACAGAGTCTTGCTCTGTCGCCCAGACTGGAGTGCGCTGCAACCTCTACCTCCCGGGTTCAAGCGATTCTTCTGCCTCTGCCTCCCATGTAGCCAGAATTACATGTGTGCACCACCATGCCCAGCTGATTTTTGCATTTTAGTAGAGACAGGGCTTCACCAAGTTGGCTAGACTGGTCTGGAACTCCTGAGCTCCAGGGATCTGTGACCATGAGCCACCGCACCTGGCCACAATGTGTTATTTTGATGTATGTATACATTGTAGGAAGATTAAATTAAGCTAACAGATTCATCACCTTACCTACATTTTTGGTGGTGATAATGTTTAAAATCTACTCTTTCAGCAATTTTGAAATATGTGTTATTATTACATATGGTTATCATGTTGTGCAATAGACCACTAAAGTAGATTCCTCTTTAAACTTTGACCAGCATATCTCCTTTCTCATCCTGCATATGTATATATATATATATATATTCATATATGATCATGCAGTGTTTGTCTTTCTGTACCTTGCTTAATCTATTTAGCATAATGTCTTTCAGGTTCATTCATCTTAATTCTTCTGGAGACTAAGGTCATTCTCAGACAGGTCTGCTGCAGCCCAGGATTGATGTTACCTCTTTTACTCACAGTATCTCATAGTATTCATTGGATTTTGGCAGTCTATCAGTTTCCTTCCATGTTTGTTTTCTTTGAAGACGTTATTAGCCATGCCTGATGAGTTATGTCAAATACTTCTTCATTACCTTTTGATACAGTTGTCTAACATTTATGTCTTTTAATATGCGTATGTAATGAATTATATAGATTGCCTAACTAAGCCATATTTGCATTCTTCAAATATAAACCCTGCTTAATCAGAATTAATTACTTTTCTTACCACTATGCTAGAATCTATTTGCTAATATTATATTAAAACACTTTGCTTTTTAATGATTGCCATTTGGTGGCAAGGCTGTGGAAATATAGGAATGCTTTTACACTGTTGGTGGGAGTGTAAATTAGTTCAAACATTGTGGAAGACAGTGTGGTGGTTCCTCAAGGATCTAGAAATAGAAATTCCATTTGACCCAGCAATCCCATTACCGGGTATATATCCAAAGGATTATAAATCGTTCTACTACAAGGACACATGCACACGAATGTTCATTGTGGCACTGTTTACAATAGCAAAGACCTGAAACGAACCCAAATGTCCATCAACGATAGACTGGATAAAGAAAATGTGGCACATATACACCATGGAATACTATGAAGCCATGAAAAAGGATGAGTTGATGTCCTTTGCAGGGACATGGATGCTGGAAGCCACCATTCTCGGCAAACTAACACAGGAACAGAAAACCAAACACTGCATGTTCTCACTCATAAGTGGAAGTTGAACAATAAGAACACATGGACACAGGCAGGGGACAATCACACACCAGGGCCTGTCGGGGAGTTTTGGGGCAAGGGAAGGGAGCGCATTAGGACAAATACCTAATGCATGTGGGACTTAAAACCTAGATGATGGGTTGATGGGTGCAGCAAACCACCATGGCACATGTATTCCTATGTAACAAACCTGCACATATATACCAGAGCTTAGAGTAAAGTAATAAATAAATAAATAAAAACGCTTTGCATCTATATTTATAAGTAAAAGTGGTCTACAGTTTTTTTGTTGCATTCTTCCATCACATTTTAAAAAGGTATCTGTAGAATGAATTGGGAAGTTTTAAACAAATCTGGGACAGTTTGAATAATGTAAAAAATACTTTTTGTGAAGGTTAAATAAAAGTCAGAAATATCCTATTTTTTCCCTATAGTTATTGATCTGTTTAGACTTTCAGCCACCTCTTGAGTTAATTGTGACATTCTGTCTTGCTAGAAATTCGTTCATTTTCTTTAGATTTTCAGACTTGTTGACCAAGTTGCATATAATTTTTGTCTTATCATTATTCCAATCTATTAAGTGGTTAAACCTCTTTTCTTATTCTTGATAGTGTATTATTTAAATCTTTGCTCTTTTTAAAAATTAGGTCTCTGAAGGAGGGTGGTCTTACAGATCTGCTGATTTTGGTGTTAAATTTATCCATTCTCCTTTGTGTGTCTGTGGTAGGGGGTGGTAGGAGGCAGGATGTGGAACTATTTATTTAATTTTAGCTTTCATCTTTACTAATTCTCTCTGCTTTAAGTTAAAGTTTTTCTCTCCAATTCATCCTCTGTAAAACTAATTTTGTTTTCAGCAGTGAATATGTGACTATCTCTATTGAAGTTTTAAATTTGGCAATCATATTTTATTTTAATTTCCAGAGACTCTTTTTAATGTCTTCTAATGAACTCTACTACATATCAATATGTTTGTCATTAAATTTATAATCAAATCTACCCAGGTTATTAAGAATCTGATGACAAAATTGGAGTGAGGTTTAGAGGAAGGGACAGAATAAAAACGGATTTTGATTATTTAATGCAGACTAAAGGTACAAAAGAGCTTACAGAGGGAGAAAATGTAGGCAGGAAAAAAAAAAAAGTTCTATGCCATAACCTGAAAGGCAGGAAGGAGGAGGAATTGGTACCTGTATCAACATTGAAACTTTAAGCCATCATGTCACGCTCATTCTCCTACCATCCTATAAAATGAGCCACAAATGTCCAACATTGTTTCTGGCAAACATTCCACCACTTCCCTGGCCCCAAGATATTCCTTCATGTTTTCTGGCATGCTATTACTTCTCATATATAACAGTACAATTAAAAAATCAACATCTTGTTTGTGATTCTGCTCTAGTCCTTAGAACTGGATGTTTGAACCTTGTCTCACTAGTTCTTGACTCTGTTCTTCTTCTCAAAGACCTGGACTTGAACTGGGCTTCTTCCTCTTCTTTTTCCTCTTCCTCCTCCTTCTCTTCCTTCTCGAACCTCCCTCTTTTTTTGTCCTACCCTTTCTGTTTCTCTTCCGGATTCAGGAAACCTGGAGAATAATACTTGCATTTGGGGCTTCTTGAAACTCAACCTCAGACTCTTGTCTGTCAGCTAGCAGCCAAGCCAGTCTACTCTGTTAGTGTGGGAAAATTCAAACAGGTTTAATGTGATGGGTCTTTAACGATGGACAGGATATAAGAGGAACAGAAAGGGCAAACAGCTCACCATGGGGATAAGAGTGATGTATGTATGTGTGGGGGAATGCTCTCAGTGAAGAGGTAGCTCTATTGGAATGGAAGGTTTAATGTAGAGGCAATGTCCAAGAAGTTCATCTAATGGAGAAGGAGTGGGAAACAGAGGATGAGATATATAACTGGAAGGAATCTTCAGGATCAGTGCTGGTGGAACAAATGTCTTTCGCTAAACTGTAGGGTAATGTCGAAGCCAGAGCAGTATTCAGAATGAAGGGTTAAGTAAAAAGTTGAGTCCAGTAAATTAGAAAGGAGATTTGGACCAATTCATAAAAACTAAGAGGTTAAAAGAAGATATCAGGAACAAGAGTCAGGGATTGGAGGTCCAGGAAGATGAGCAAGAAGCAGCAGATTAAGAGAATCCAGGAATAGGCCAGGGAGGTTGCTTGCCACAGTCATTGCTAAATATTAGGTACCTGCTACAATGTGGTATGTGGACATGCTCACTAAGTGAGGAATGGGTGGGTGGAAAGAAAAAGGCCAGATTGTTTTGGGTTTTCAATGTCAGGATGAGTAATTTAGATTTGAAACAGTGAATGATAGGAAGTTATCAATGGATTTTTGAGCAGGAAGGTGATAGGATGTATACAGTGTTTTGTGAACAGATATTTGGCAGTTTGGAAGGCATCGAAGGAAGAGAGACTGGGAATGACATTAAAGATCATTTAGGAGGTTCAGGTGTGAGATGTGGAGAATTTAGACTTGTTATTGGAAAGAAACAGAGAATGATGCATCCAGGAGACATTGTGAAGGAACATTCAATAGGATATTTGGGTGGGCTAGGTAAAAAGAGAGAAAGAACTATCAAAGGTAAACATGAGGTTGTTTTGTTTTCTTAGTTTGAAGAGGCTACAATGGAGAGTGGGGAGGTTGGGTAAGTTGAATTTGAAGCAATAACTAGACATTCAGTTGGTGAAAAACACTATTTGATTTTAGCTTATAGGTATATGGTCATAGAAGGCTGCTCTTGTAGCTTTAGATGTCAAATTGCATCAATGTATTTCAAAGTCATTGATTTCAAAGTCATGATTTCAAAGTCATTGAAATCATGAGAGTAAGATGAAAGGAGCAGAATGGAGAAGGAGAGTTGTAGGAGCAGCTGATTGAGCACTGGGCAACCCTTCATATTTTGCAAAAATGAAGAGGAAAAGGAGACTTTGAAGGAGAAATAAAAGACAAGAGAAATTAGAGAAACTCAGAGATGAGACATTTAAACAAAAGGAGGTGGTTAAAGAGTTCAACTATAATGGGGTGGGGTTGGTGGTCTGCCAAGGAAGGTGATAATTTTAAAAGGCTTTGAATTTGGCTAGACAAGTGGTTTTCAAACTTGAGTGTGTGTCAGAATCCTCTGGATAATTTGTTAGAAAAATTTGTTGGGCTCCACCCTCAGACTTTAGAATTCAGTGACGTTTGGGGTGGTACTTGATAATTTGCATTCTACCGAGTTTCCAGATGATGTCAAAGCTGCTTCTCTAGGAATCACACTCTTGAGAATCACTGGCCTAAAAGAGTTGTTCTCACTTTTTTTATTGTTGTTCATTTCTATCCCAACATATCTGAGTGCTATCATACACTTCTACTCATAGCAATTGCTCACCAAAGCAGGGATACTCACCTAGGGCTGAGGACCACTGTATCTGGTTTTCCAAAGCACTTCCCCACCCTCAGATGATTTCGAACACCCTTCACTTGGGGATAATTACAGAGCTGATACATGACATTAATAATTTTTAAAAACTGAGTTTAAACAACAATGGAACCACAGCAAAACAGATAATTCTGTCTTTGGTGATGTAGAAGGCGCTTAGGGATCTGGCCTGTTTCAAGATGCAGCTACATGTAGGTGTGGTCCCTTCTATTTTTTGACTCAAGGTGAATCTCTAGCTGCCACTGATGTGAGGAGCAGGGGAAATGGACCTTACTGTCTCTCCAGCTGGATCGCCATCCATGAGTAGATAATCGTTGCAACTCTGACGCCCACAGTTGTTTGCAGGTAGGCACTTCTTGCTACCCCATAGTCCACGATGAGGCTGCTGTCAATGTCCATAAAGAGAGCAAGGCAGCTACTTCCCTTTTTGGCTTCCTGTTCTGCTGCCACATTTGCCTTCTCTAAAGTATACCATATATCTTGGACCCTAACAAAGCCTTAAGCATTTCCCAGAGATCAGGTGATTGGTCCAAAGCCACACCAAGTTGAGAGTGAGGGCCGGCATTGTAGTCTTAGCCGAGCTACCTCATTGCCTTACAAAGGGACAAGGTCTCACTGCCTTGATTCTTGGGGGCATCACATATAAAAGCTCCCCAAGACTCCAGACGTTGACCATCCTTCCCTGATTTGGCCCTTTTTCTAATCTCCCTTAAGTCCTCTCCCTTTTACCCTTTCTTCTCCCATGTCCCTGCCTCCTCTTTTCCGGGAATGTGTGCCCCATCCTTCCTAATAGAAGTAAAGCCTTTTGAAATCTGCTGATCTCCAAAAAAAGAAAAAAAAAAGGTGATCACGTCCCATGTCTCTGCTGCCTCCGGTGTCTGCTGAATGTCAAAGACTTCCCTCTCCTGCCCAATTTCTGCTGAATATGCAGAGGGGAGGGGTAAGCTCAAGTCTTTCTATCACAGTTAACTTTTCAGGAATGTTCACATGGTAGTTGAACAACTCAAGTGATATAGAGGTATACAAAGAGACTATAAACCTATTTATCTACCCCCATATCTAATTCCACCCCTTAAATAAACAATGTTAACAGTTTGGTGTGTATCCTTTCACACCTTTCTCTATACTCTTACCAATGTTTATGTGTGATTCTGCTTGTTTCCCTCATGGTAGATAAAATGCTTAAAATTAGATTATATCCTATGCATTACTCAGCAACTTTCCTCTCCAAGCAATATATACCCACTGTCTTTTGATTCTATGAGTGGTGAGATTGAATTAACTCCAATGGGTGGGGAAAGAGCCTTCCACTCTAGTCTGTAAATTCTATAGGATTAATTTCCTTCTGGAACCCCTCCAATCTTGTTCGCAAGAGTGATTCCTGCTTTTTTACATAAATTAGAACTTGTTTCTTGTTTTACGCAGCACTCATCTGACCTCTTTCCTCCAGCTGCCTGATGGGCAGATGATTGCTACAATATATCACCTTGACAGCTGCTCCCCACTATTCCTGGCTGCCCTGAGGCTGGACTTTATATGTTGAAAGTGATCCTTGTTGTTTTCTACCACATACAGCATGCCCTTCCAATGCTCAGCTATCTTAGACAGATTTAGGATGCCCAGTTTCCGCAACTGGACCCAATCTCCGGTCCCTGACTCCTGGCATTGTACCTGTGTATCAAGTGCTTTTTTTGTCTTCCTAGGTTATTCTGGGCAACTTTGTCCTTTGGCTCAGTTGCATATCTCTTAAGCCTGTTTCCTTCTTTGCCCTGACCCCAACTCCTAAGTCGAGGTCAGTGGACAGCTGCGGATCCTGCACAAACATATAAAAGGAGAATCAAGCTTGTGGAGCCGTTCCTGGTGATATTTGTGGACATTGCCAGGAAAGGCACATGCTAACTTCACTGCCCCTTTTGCTCAGGATGCAACATCCCCACATGTTTAATAAAGTTGTGTGACTGAGATCACTTTCTCACTGACCTAGATTGAAGTACTGTTTTTATTTGGGGTCCAGTTCTCCACCACTACAAGCACAGGTACAGATTTTTCCCCTCCACCCCATTAGGTGTCACAAGGTCCCTTGAATCTTGCAGTGGTCCTGGTAAGTAGGCCTCTCATGGAGTAGTTGTACATTAAACTGAAGATTCACAGCACATTCTCTTGAATAATTTTCCCAGTTTAGGGGGCCTGCCATTTAGATTTCTTCTCTCTACATTCTTCTGCCTCTAGCCCCCACCCACTTTATCTTCCCAAACCAAAACTCTCTCTCTCCTCCCTCCTCTTTTGACGTAATTTTCAATGATCAGATCTGGAAACTTCTCTTATGAGTTCACTGGCTCATTCAAATAAGAGCCCAAGTCACAGAAAATCTGGGAGTTTTCCCCTGTAACTTGCGGAGTGTGAAACCTAATTACAATTATCTGAGACCAGAACCTAACTCTATGTTAAATACAAACACAAAGGAGCTTTTAAGAGGTTTCAATATATACTGAATTTTCCAACGATATAACTGTAAGGGTAGCTGAGAGAAAGGAGAATAGACCCAAAGTCAAGCAAGAAAGTTTTATTAACCTACCAGGCTACTCCATAACAGAGGAGGCAGCCCCGAGCTTACAAAATAAGGGGCTTATATAGGGTTAGAGGGGCATAAGGGGGGGTTTTCAGGACTGAGGTAATTTATCTGCTGGTAACAGGCACAGAGACAGTTTGTTAACTTGTAACAGACCTACAATACATTATCCTGTGACTTTTCTGGTGGCAGTCTTTTTTTAAAAAAAGAGAGAAATCAGGAGTTTTTTATAGATATATGTCAAACAGGAATTTACAAGTATGGATAACCAACATATGTTTTCCCTGTTCTCCCTTATACTGCCCGGATGGCTGTAATCAGGCTTTCCTTAATTGCTGCACATCTGGCAGCCTTGGTGTGGTACCTAGGTAGGGGTTCAGGAGTGCAGCTGCAGAGCAATCAGAGGGGGATGGGGTCAGCCTGCACAGAGGGGGTTTTCTAAGACAGCACAACTCGTCCCTAACACTACCATGTAAAATGAGAGAAAATTGTGCTTTGTTTTGTTTACAATTTTACCAAGAATTATTTACCATTTTTGAAAAGCACAGAAAGCAGAAACTGGACCCCTACCTGTCACCTTACACTAAAATTAACTCCAGATGGATCAAAGATTTAAACATAAAACTAACACCATAAAAACACTAGAAGAAAACGTAGGCAAAATCACCCAGGACATAGGCATAGGCAAGGACTTCATGACTAAAACACCAAAAGCAATGGCAATAAAAGACAAGATAGACAAATGGGATCTAATTAAACTCCAGAGCTTCTGTACAGCAAAAGAAACCATCATTAGAGTAAATCAGCAACCAACAGAATGGGAAAACATTTTTGCAATCTACCCATCTGACAAAGGGCTAATATCTAGAATCTACAAAGAACTAAAACAGATATACAAAACAAACAAACAAACAAAAAACAACGCCATTCAAAAGTGAGCAAAGGATATGAACAGACACTTTTCAAAAGAAGACATATATGAGGTCAACAAACATATGAAAAAATGCTCATCATCACTGGTCATTAGAGAAATGCAAATCAAAACCACACTGAGATATCATCTCACGCCAGTTAGAATGGTGATCATTAAAAAATCTGGAGACAACAGATGCTGGAGAGGATGTGGAGAAATAGGAACACTCTTACACAGTTGGTGGGAGTGTAAATTAGTTCAACCATGTGGAAGACAGTGTGGCGATTTCTCAAGAATCTAGAAAAATTCCATTTGACCCAGCAATCCCATCACTGGGTATATACCCAAAGAAGTATAAATCATTCTACTATAAAGACACATGCACACGCATGTTCATTGCAGCCCTGTGTACAATAGCAAAGACCTGGAGCCAACTCAAACGCCCATCAATGATAGACTGGACAAAGAAAATGTGGTACATATACACCACGGAATACTATGCAGCCATAAAAAATGATGAGTTCGTGTCCTTTGTAGGGACTTGGATAAATTTGGAAACCATCATTCTCAGCAAACTGACACAACAACAGAAAGCCAAACACCATATGTTCTCACTCATAGGTGGGTGTTGAACAATGAGAACAGGTGGACTCAGGGAGAGGAGCATCACACACTGGGGGCAGTTGCGGGGGGTAGGGGAGAGACGGCGGGGGGTGGGGAGGGTGGGGAGGGATAACATGGGGAGAAATGCCAGATATAGTATGCACCTAAAGTAAAATAAATAAATTTAAAAACACACACACACTGATTAGTCATCTTATTTGAGTTGACAATACCACAAATATTTATCAATCTCCATCTGTGGCTGCTACATTTATGTTTTCTTTGACATAAGGATATGATTAACTCAATACTTCAATATTTCTTTATTGTAATCATAACCACCTATATACATATTGAAATATAAATTATTTTATTCCTCACACTTTTAATTTTATCTCTTTTAATATATTATTTGATATATAAAACTATGTAACACACATATATATTAAAATGCATAATACTATAATGAGTATCAATGAATTCACAATGCCGCTCAAGAAATAGAACACTGCATTAGTCCATTTTCATGCTGTTTATAAAGACATACCTGACACTGGGAATAAAAGGAGGTATAATTGGACTTACACATGGCTGAAGAGGCCTCAGAATCATGGTGGGAGGCAAAAGGCACTTCTTCCATGGTTGTGGCAAGAGAAATTAAGGAAGATGCAAAAGCAGAAACTCCCGATAAAACCATCAGATCTCATGAGACTTATTCACTACCATGAGAACAGTATAGGGGAAACTGCCCCTATGATTCAATTATCTGTCACTGGGTCCCTTCCACAACATGTAGGAATTATGGGAGCACAATTCAAGATGAGATTTGGATGGCGACAAAAAGTCAAACCATATCAAACACTATTAATAATTTGTACCTGCCTATTCCATCCTACTCTCTCCCTAAACCCAGAGGTAACTAGTATCCTGAATTTTGTGTTTATTATACCCTTGCCTTAAGGAATAGCTTTATTACATAAGTATGAATGTCTAAATGATATTTTTGAAGTTTATAAACATGATAGTCTACTGCACATGGTCTTTTTGGACTTCCTTTTGTCCTGAATATAACGTTTCTAAGATTTATCCACACCATCCATGTTGCTTAATGTAACTGTATAATATTTTTACTACCACATGATATTTCATAATATATTAACTCATTTTCTTGTTGATGGACACTTGGTTGCAACCAAATATTAGCTAAGATGAACAGTACTTCTATGACTTTTCCTGTTTTTGACTCCTGGTGCACATATGCAAGAGAACAGTCCAAGGAGTGAAATTACTGGGTTGTAGGATATGGAAATATAAAGGCAAATTGTTTCCCAAGGTGCTTATACCCATTGACAATCACACTTGCAATGTATGAGTTCCTATTGCTGCATATCCTCATCAACATTTGGTATTATCAGACATGTTAATTTTTGACATGGGCGTAAACTATCGTCTTCTTGTGGTCTTATTTTGCATTTTCCTGATTATTCATGAAGTTTGGCATCTTTTCATATGTTTATTGACCATTTGTGTTTCTTCTGTCAAAACAATGTTCATGGCCTCTGCCCATTTTTACATTAAAAAGAATCTGTAGGAATTATTTATATTTGTATTTTTGGATAGCAATCTTTTCTTTGGTTGTATATGTTGTGAATATCTCCTCCACGTTTGTAGATTGTCTTTCCATTTTCTTTATGATGCCTTCTATCAAACAGAATTTCAAAACGTCAATGTAGTCTAATTAGTCTTTATTTTTACGGTTAGTGCTTTTTCAGCCTTGTTAAAAAAATCCTTTACTATATTAAAGTCAGCAAGATATTCTCTTATGTTTTCTTCTTAAAGTTTAAAAATTTGCTTTTCACATTTAAGTCTTCAGTCCATCTGGACTTTATGTATGGTGTATAATAGGGATCTAATTATTGTTGGCATATGGACAACCATGTGTCCCAGAACCAGTTATTGAATAGTCACTCCTTCCTCAGTGAACTGCAGTGTCAGCTCTCCGATATGTCACAGTTCCACATATTTATGAATCTATTTCTGAGCC
This sequence comes from Plecturocebus donacophilus, assembly GCA_004027715.1. Lineage (NCBI taxonomy): Eukaryota > Metazoa > Chordata > Mammalia > Primates > Pitheciidae > Plecturocebus > Plecturocebus donacophilus. The sequence continues at coordinate 34,180 of PVKP010014850.1, forward strand.
TCCATTTTGTTCTGTTAGTCCATTGGTCAACCCCTGCCTCAATAGCATATTGTCTTATTTATTATAGCTCTTTTTTTCTTTCTCTGTGACAGAGGTCCTGAGATCATATACCCCTATGGCTTTATATTAAGTCTCAATATTTGTTCAGGCAAATCTCCCTATAGATTCTTTTTCTTCAGAAATAGTCTTGACTATACTTGGCAGTCTGTTATTCTGTATACATTTTAAAATTCATTGCCAAATTCAGTGAAAAGCCCTGTGGAAATTTTAATTGAAATTTCATTGGCTCTAGAGATTAATTTGAGAAGAATTGGTATTGAGTGTGCCTAATTACAAACATGATACATTGTCACATTTTTTAGAGCATCTTAATGTCTTTTTATAAAGTTGTTTACTCTTTTTGATTGAATCTTGCACTCTTTTGTTAAATTTAGTCTAAGGTGATAGCAGTAGCAGCCCATGTGCAGTGGCTGCTGCGAAGATGCCCAGGAAGCCTCTGTTCCTGTGGGCTCAGAAGTGCCTGCTCCTGCTTTCTGGACTCTGCTAGCTCCTAGTGCCTGCTCTGGTACAGAGCAAAGTTGTGGTTGAGCCCCAGCACGGTTGTGACCTGGCCAGGTGTGTGTGCACTTGGGGCAGTGCTGACATGCCAGCCCCCTGCCACCTCAGTCCCCTTTGGAATTTGGGTGCTGATGAATGTAGGAAGGAGGTGGGTGGGGAGTTGTTGAGGGCAGCTCAGCACAGGCCTGCAGGTGCCCCTTGGCATGAGCATCTGGGCACTGCTGATGGCATGTGGATGGTGGCAGGAGGCAGACAGTCTCCTGGGAGGAACAAAGTGGGTCCTTGGTGAAGCACCCTCTTCAAGCCAGGGAGGGCATGAAGCACCTGGAGCTACCCACCCTGCTGTAGCAGCCAAAATGCCTGGCTGTGTACAGTGGTCAGACCCAGCACTTGCTCACCCACACACCCCTCACCGTTCTGTGCCTGGCTCGCCATTGGCAGGTGTGGGATCCAGGCCTGTAGGGCAAGTCCAGCGCAGTCTGCTGGGCTGAGTGGGCAGGAGACACCCAGCGGGCACGAACAATACTCAGGCAGAAGGCACCACTGGCCACAGAGGTTTCCAGCTGGCAAAGTGACACCCTGGGGATCTTGTGACATATTTACTGTATAGTTTTCATTGTTATTGTAAATGGTGTTTTTATTAAAATAAATTATTAATGTTCTTATTCTTTGTTGCTGACATAGGTGTAAGGTTTATTGTCGAATTTAAAGTGAGGAAACTGAGGCCAGTATAAGAAAAATTAAGTTCCAATTTATTTGGCTCCCGGGCGAGGTTCTATGGTCCGGGGAAGGGAGGCCAGAGAAGTCGCGCTTGACTTCCTGAGATGGGGGTTTTTGTAGCCAGTGAGGTTGTTTTGATTGGCTGTGAGGGAACAGGACGTGGTTGGGGCAAGCTACTATTGGTAGGTAGGCGGGACTGCCGATGAGTGGGCCATCCAGGGAAAGTGGGGCCAGCTGCTATTGGGCAGGGTTTGGCGGGGTTTCTTTTAAATTTTGGCAGGGTTTTCTAACAGCAGGTGCCGAGTGCAGAGTCTGGTGTTGAGTGCAGATTTGAGTGTAGAGTGCAGAAGTGGGAGTGTTGAGAGCAGGGGTGGGCATGTCCAGCCTCCCAGCAAGGCAACCGGCCTTACAATAGGGATGCAAACAAATTTTTGAATACTGCTCTTATAGCAGGTCATCAGGTCATCTTAATCAATCTCTTGTAATTTATAATTGCTTGAAGATTGTTTAGGGTTTTCAGATTGTTTAATGAAGATGATTGTATTATCTACAAATAATTATGTTTTAGTTTCTTCCTGTCTAATCCATACAGTTAATTTCTTTCTTTCTTTTCTTTTTTTTTTTTTTTTTTTTTTTTTTTTTTTTTTTTTTTTTTTTTTTTTTTTTTTTTGAGACAGAGTCTTGCTCTGTCACCCAGGCTAGAATGCAGTGACATGATCTCTGCTCACTACCACCTCCACCTCCCAGGTTCAAGCTGTTCTTCTGCCTCACCCTCCCGAGTAGCTGAGATTACAGGTGCATGCCACCACCCCCAGCTAATTTTTGTATTTTTAGTAGAAACAGGGTTTCACCATGTTAGCCAGGCTGGTCTTGAACTCCTGACCTCAAGTGATTGACTCACCCTGGCCTCCCAAAGTGCTGGGATTACAGGTGTGAGCCGCCATGCCTGGCCATTCAGTTAATTTCTTTTTATTGTTTTACTTTACTGACTTGATCCTCCAGTGTAACGTGGAAATAGTGACTGAATGCATCCATTTCATGTTTCTGATCTGAACAAAATGCTTCCACCATTTCTCTATGAAGAATAAACTTTGCTGTTGGTCTTGTTTTGTTTCTGTCTTTAGTAGATAACGTTTACCACTTAAGAAAGTTATTTTTCCCAGTTTGCTAAGACTTTTTGTCATATGTATGTACTGAACTTTACTAAACATTTCTTTACACTGTTATTGAATTAATCATGATTTATTTTTCTTTCAGTCATTTTTTTTTTGAGATGGAGTCTTGCTCTGTCACCCAAGCTGTAGTGCAGTGGTGCGACCTCAGCTCACTGCAGTCTCCACCTCCTGGGTTCAAGCAATTCTCCTGCCTCAGCCTCCCGAGCAGCTGGGACCACAGGCGTGTGCTACCACACCCAGCTAATTGTTTTGTATTTTTAGTAGAGACAGAGTTTCACCATGCCGGTCACGATGTCTCGATCTCCTAACTTTGTGATCCGCCTGCCTCGGCCTCCCAAAGTGCTGGGATTACAGGCATGAGCCACCGCACCCGGCCTCTTTCAGTCAAGTTTTTAGCGTGAATAACATTTTATAGATTTCCTGTCATTAAACTACCCTTGAATTGCTAGGATAACTCAATTTGCTTATGGTACATTATCTTTTTATCAACTTCTGCACTCAGTTTGCTAATATCTATGTTTACAATGTTTGTCTTTATACTCATGAGGAAGAATGACTTATAATTGTCCTTCTCATTCAGCCTTTATTTGGTTTTGACATCAAAGTTATACCCTCACAGAATGAGTTGGAGTAGATTCTTCATTTTTCTATTCTCTGGAAGACTTTGTATGAAATTAGAGAGTCTGTTTCTTTAAAGTTTGGTAGAATGGAACGAATGCTAGAATTAATTAAGGGGTTGCTGTTTGTCTGGCTTCAAATAATCAAGGATATTCAAGAAAATTTTTTCAAATGGACTGGAGGCATTCACTGGAAAATATTTCCCACCAACAAGACTTTTTGGGAGAGATCCCAAGGATTCTAGGTAACACACTGGTGGAATTTCTGCACCTCACACTGGCAAGAGGGATGCCACTAGCTTTACTCACTATTTCTTGATGTTCAGAGGAAAGCCTAAACTGCCTTGTGTTGGAAGGAGCTCAGTGTGAGATGAGAGACTCACCTGCAGCCAGCTAAACTGAAAGGCTAGTTCTAAGTTGATGATTTTCCTGGCAGCCTGACATAATACTGGGAGTCACAAAAAGCACTCTGATCCATTTTTCCTCTGAAACATAGAGGCATAAATAAGGTTGACTACTTGCTTAAATAAACAGAGAAGGGAAATGGGGGAAATGAGGAAAAAATAAAACTACAGCTTCCTATCTCAAAACTATTATATTTTCACAGAAGTTGAAGAGGGTGTAAAAATGGGACTGACTACCTCAAGCACAAGATATAATTGCATGATGAAATGAGAGGAAAGGGGTTAAAAAGGAAGACAAGAGGGAGGTAAAAAGAAGGACTTCTAGGAGTGCAAGTCCAATGACATGGTGCTGGCTAAAAGACCTCTTAATGGAAACAGCAAAACAAAATTTCCCATCATCCTCCCAATCTGAGAGTATTCAAGGCTCTGAGTAAGAGCAAAATTCTCAAAGTCATGAATTGAGCCTGCACAGTCTGAAAGGAGTCTGTCGTGGATGCAACAGTTGGGTTACACTAATAAACAAATATGTAATTATGAAGTGTGAAAATTCTTCTGAAGAAAGAAACAGGGTGCTGTAACCATGATTACTTGATAGGTTACTTTATCCAGAGTGGTCAGAGAAGGTTTCTCTGAGGGCATAGAAGTTTTAGCTAAGCTCTCAAAGTTGAGAAATCAGTCATGCAAGGAGCTGGTCAAAAGGTTTAGGCAGAGGTTGGAGCAAATGCAAAGAACCTGAGAGCAACTGGGCTCAGTATATTCAAGGAAGAGCAATAAGCCCAGTATGGCTAAAGTAGAGAAAGAAGATTATGATGGAGAGTCAAGCCAGGGCCACATTATGCAGGGCCTTATAGGCCATGGTAAATGTGATGGTTAATTTTATGTGTCAACTTGACTGGGTTAAGAAATACCCAGCTAGCTGATAAAACATTGGTTCTGAGAGTGTCTTTCAGGGTGTTTCTGGAAGAGATTAGCATTTGAATCAGTAACCTGAGTACAGAGGATCCACCCTCACCAATAGGTGAGGAATAGGTGGGCATCATCTATTCCATTAAGGGTTCAGAGAGAATGAATAGGTGGAGAAAGGGCAAATTCACTCTCTTCTTGAGCTGGAACATGCATGTGCTCCTGCCCTTGGACATAGGAGCTCCTTGTTCTTGGGTATTTAGATTCCAGAACTTATACCAGTGCCCTCACCTCACCCCAAGTTCTCAGGCCTTGAAACTTAACCAAATTACACCACTGGCTTTCCTGGTTCCCCACTTGCAGAAAGCAGATCGTAGGACTTGTGGGCTTCCATAATCTTGTAGACCAATTTCCATAATAAATCTCTTTTTACATATCTATTCTACTGGTTTTGTTTCTCTGGAGAATCCTAATACAGTAAGGAATTTGTATTTCACTCTAAGCACAACTGGATACTTTCCCCCAATGGTTTAGTGAGGGAACTATTATAACATTAAATGATTTAATATTTCAGAAGGCCACTCTGGCTAATGTGTGGAGAATGTGCACTAGTAGTACAAGAGTAAAATCAAAGGTATAATTCCAGAAGACACTGTAGCAACTTAGGCAAGAGATGATGACACGTGGTTTGGTCTAGTGTAGAGGCTGTGGACAGTGAGTGAAGTACAGTTTATTATCATTATTTGTGGTAGTTATGTTCTACAAAGTCACCGTGAATACAGCATTAATGAATACCAAACCATTTGCGAAACAGAGTTAGGTTTCTATCAGTGTCTGATCATAAAATTTCTTTCAAACTGATAAATATATAACTTTGTTTTATGTGAGTTTTTGTTTTAAAACATCTGCTTTCACATATACTGTTGACTAATCCACATTGAATTCACAGCCAAGATCACTATAACTCATGCCTGAATAAAGCTTATCTAACACATGTGTTTTCTATCATCATGGCTCTCTTTTGCTTTAGTTAGCAATGTTAGAAGGCACTTCAGTACTATGCTTCAGAATCATTTAAAACAGTAACGTCATTAATCAAAGGGAAAAAAAAAATGAAAAAAAAGTGGCACTAAATAGACTCCAAAAAAAGATACTTCTGTACAGTATGAAAGCTGAAACAAGAAGGCAGAGCATTGCCCTTTTTCATCTCGGCTGGGAATGTGCATGTAAGTTGACCCATGTTTTTCACTCCCATGCACTAGTCTGGGAATGATCTTGAAAATGTTGGAAATATTAATTTTGGGCTTACAAATAAATTTTAGCAAATAGGTAAATTCATAGATATCGAATTTGCGATTAGGGAAGATCAACTGTAGAACTTTTTGAGATGTATTATAGAGATATAAACTGAGAAGAGTTCATAATGGATTGGATGTGGAAAATGATGGAAGGGAAGGTGTTAAGGTGGATTCCCAGGTTTCTGAATGAGCAACAGTGATGCCACACATTGGGGAGGGGCAGGTTTGAAGGGGAGATGGTAGGTTTAATTCTGAGCATTTTAAGTTAGATATGGTGACTATTCATCCAAGAAGAGATGGCAATCAAACAGTTGGATATATAAGACTTAAGCTCAGAGAAGAGATCTAAGGGATAGACAGACATTTGGGAGTGAGCAGTATTGTTAGTCCATTTAGTGTTACTATAACAAAATCCCAGAGGCTGGGTAATTTACTAAGAAAAGAGGTTTATTTGGTTCTTGATTCTGGTGGCTGGACAGTTCAAGATTGAACAGCTGCATCTGATGAGGGCCTCAGGTTTCTTCCACTCACAGCAAAAAAAATGGGAGGAGAGTGGGCATTTGCCAAGAGATCACATGGTGAGAGAGGAAGCAAGAAAGAGAAACTAAGGAAGCCAGACATTTTAACAACCTGATCTCATGGGAACTGATGTATTTCTGCAAGAGGGAGAACTCACTAACCCCTGTGGGAGGGAATTAACCTATTCATGATGGATTCAATCCCATGACCCAAACATCTCTTACTAGGACCCACTTTCAATACCACCACTTTGGGGATCAAATTTCAAAACAAGTTCTGATGGAGATATGCCACATCCAAACCATAGCATTCTACCCGTGGCCCCACCAAAATGCATGTCTTTCTCACATGCAAAATACAGTCACTCTATCTCAATTGTCCCAAAAGTATTAACTTGTTCCAGCACTAACTCAAGGGTCCAAAGTCCAGCTATGAGTTTGTAAAATCAAAAACAAGTAGGCTGGGTGTGTTGGTTCACATCTGTAATCCTAACACTTTGGCAGGCCAAGACAGGTGGATTGCTTGAGCCCAGGAGTTTAAGACCATCCTCGGCAACATGGTAAGAACCCATCTCTAAAAAACAAATGCATAAACAAACAAAAGTAAAAAGAAGTTACTCACATCTAAGATACAATGGTAGGACAGACATTTGGTAAATGGTGTCATTTCAAAAAGGAGAAATAGGCCAAAAGAGAGAAATGATAAGCCTCACACAAGTTCAACTCAGTAGAGCAGACAGTAAAACTTAATACTCCAGAATTATCTCCTTTGACTACATGTCCTGCATCTTAGGCAGACTGGTGTGAGGTGGGGACTCGTAGGACATCAGGCAGACTTGCCTTCATGGTTTTACTGGACATGGCCCATGTAGCTACTGTCACAGGTTGCAGTCAGATGACTGTGTGGCTTTTCTATCTGAGGTTGCTTCTGGTGGCTCTACAATTCTGGGGTCCAGGTTGTAGCCATACCCTGCAGCTCCATTATTCATTGCCCTCATGGGGACTCTCTGAGCTATCTCCTACTCCACATTTCTGGTTAGCATTGCCTTAGTACAGGCTCTCTCTACTGCACTACAACAATGTTCTGCCTGGGCTCCCAGGCTTTCTGATGCATACTCTGAAATCTAGGTGGAAGCCATCATGCTTTTATTACTCTCATATTCTGCATGCATGCAAAATGAGTATCACATAGACATGAATGCTGCCAAGGCTTCCCAATTGTGCTTTCTGGAGCAGGGGCACGAGCTGCATATGGGGCCATTCGTGCTATGGCTGCTTCTGTCAGAGTGGTTAGGATGCACAGACCAATGTCCTGAGGTCACACAGAGTAGCAGCCCTCCAATTCTCTCCACCAATACAATTCTATCATCTTAGGTCTCTGGGCCCGTGATGGGAACGGAAGCCTTGAAGTTCTAAAATGCATTCAGCGTTATTCGTCCTTTGTCTTGACCACTAACCTGGCACCCTTTTAGCCATGCTAATCTCTTTAGCAAGTCTGCCATTTCCTTGGATTCCTCTTTTGAAAGTGCCCTTTTTTTCTCTATTACACGGCCAGGTTGTGAGATTTCCAAAGCCTTCTGTTCTGTTTCCACTTTCTCTAGCAAATCACCATAAACATTCAGAAGTAACCATGGCAGCAGCCTGAACACTTTGCTGGTTAGAAATTTCTTCCACAAGATATGCTATTCCATCAATCTTAAGTTCAGCCTTCCATAAAACCCTAGGGCATAAACATAATGCAGCCAAGTTCTTTGCAGCTATATAAAATAATGTTTGTTCCAGTTTCAAAATAAATGTTCCTCATGTCCATCTGAGACCTCATCATAATGGCCTTTACTGTTCGTATTTCCATAAGCATTTTGGTTACAACCACCTAACCAATCCCTAATAAGTTCTAGTTCATTTTCCAAGCCCCCACCAGGATTGTCTTTACTGTTTTGTTCATTGCAATATTTTCTTTTTCTAGCCTGTGCCTTCAAACTCAACTGCCCATTGCCTGGTTCCAAAGCGACTTACACATTTTCAAGTATGTTTATAAGAACACCCTTCTCCTTGGCATCAATTTTCTCTGTTAGTCCATTTAGTTTTGCTATAACAGAATACCAGAGACTGAGTAAATCATGAAGAAAAGAGGCTTATTTAGCTTATAATGGTGACTGGATACATCAAGATTGAGCAGCTGTGTAGATCACATTTCTTGTTTTGATCAAGATCTGATGTGAGGCAGAATCACTGATCAATTATTGATTGGTCAGCTACAGATTTGTTACTGGTCTCCCTCAGATCTGGAAGCACTTGTTTCTAGAGTGTTGTTCCATAGAGTGGAGTTGTTGAAAGTCATTGTGTATCCAAGGCTTTAGAGACTGATCAATTTGAGTAACAAGGGAGCTATTTAAGTGAAGAAACCCACATTAGTCATCTATAGCTGTATATCAGGAGGGGATTCAGTTGATTAACCATGTCTAAATGTTATTCCTCATTCTTTTCTGAAACAGATGAGATTTCAGGGAGGGCATAGAAGGCAATTGTGTTTCTTTTGGAAAGGAGCTTTCTTGGTCAGATAAGGAAATTTCAGAGGGTCCTACTTGGCCCTTGGATGGGAAGAATAAGACAAGGTTTGAAGGACTTTGATTCTGAGGCTAATTTCTCATGCCTTTCAATTTTCAAAAACACTTAGCATGCCAAAGTGCCATATTATGGGGAATCATTTTCTGCATTCCAGCACTTCCCGGTCTGATACTTCCCTAAGAGTTTCACACACTAAAATCTGAGTTGGTGTCTGTGGAGTTAATAGCTGAATGACAAAGTTTACTTGTATGTCAAGGTCATTTATACATGAGCAAGACTTTTATGACCTTAAAACATCTAGTAGAGATAGTACACATTTGTCTGAGTGGTAGACTCAGGTGAATATATCTAAAATTCTGAAGACATTTCTATTTATTTTAACAATTTTAAAATTAGCTTTATTTACCAAAGATTACTAAAGTCATATGATTTTAAAAAGCATATGGCCTAGTTATTTAATTTATAAGTACTCATTTATTTGTAAGAAAATTTAATATCATTTATTCAATATACAAACTCAGACATGTACACATGTATACATAAAAATATAAAAATGTGTAGCTTTAATTGTAAAATATTAGCCATGTGACAGGTGAAATTCACTAGCTTAAAAGAAAGTTGGATTAAATTGTGCCTCTGAAAATGGAACAAGTTAAAGTTGATCTGTTCAACGTGGCCAAAGCTTTTACTGAGTTTTAGAGAAAAGAGGGTAGCAAATTTACATCTCAAAGTACAGGAAGATAATTTAAGCATTTTCAAGGAGTTTGGGTGTGTTAGTTAGAGAAAGATTAAAAATGGATACCAATGTAACACAAAATAAATAGGAAGTAACCATAGGATTATACAGAAGAACCTAGGAAAATTCAGAAACCTTTTCAAAATAACCAGTTAAATGCTAGAAAGTCCTGTTTTGGAGACTAATATTGTTAGATAGGTGGCTCCTAATTTAATCTCCGTTTTTCAACTGGACCACTGAGCTCAGGGAAGAGCCTATTAAAGAATAGGGTCAACAAAACATTTGCACTTTCCATGGTCTACCACTTATGTATGTGAAAAGCAAAAGCAACTGGAAGGCAGAGCATCCAGACACCCCGAAATCAATGATCCCATTTTTACACTGAAACTCATGTCCTCCAAAAGAGAGAAACACAAGGGGAAAAATTTCTTTGTGGACAGCTGGCAACAAAGAAAACCCAATAAAGATATGAACCTCATACCAAGTCAGGAGGTTCAGGGAAAAGAGAGGACTCACTAACAGAGTATGGAGCTGTCATCAGGGAGGTGATGGAACACAAGGAGTTCCTGCAGGTACAGTGCTCAAATGTGGCAGCACCAGCATGCATAAGAAGAGAGTAACATCATATCCCACTTCTGACACCATTTAATGTCAACCAAGAAGAGGTGAAAGACCTGACTGCAATGCAGCAAGACAAAGCATTTATTGGGGTTTTAGAAATTGCAATTTGGGTGGCACAGATTCAGCTAGCAGCCAAATTGCCTGCCAAAGGGAGGAAGTGGAGTAGGGATTTTTAAAAAGATGCTGAGGGTGATTACAGAAGTTGTTTTGAAATAAGTATCATTGGTGGAGGTGGCTGGCTTTGTAAATGAGCCTATAGTTCATCAGTTGTCGTTGTTTAGGAGTTGTAGCACCGGGAAAATTCGGCTGTTTTCCAGGATGCTGTTGTGGTGGTTTAGCCCAGTTCAAAGTTCAAGGTAAGTTCCTGTTTTGCAAGGTTGCAGGTTATATCAGTAGTCCTTCTGAGAATGGCTTCCCAAGTAAATTTTAGAGCTCTGAACCAGAGTGATACAATTTATGTATTACATTTCACGTTAGCTACTCACTTTCACAGGAACTAATTCATTCCTGTGAGAGGAAGAACTCACCTCCAGAGGAGGGCCTTAATCTCTTTATAAGGGATTCACCCTCATGACCCAGACACCTCCCACCAGGCCCCACCTCCTAACACTGCCATATTGGAGATAAAATTTCAACATGAGTTTTGGCAGGGACAAACCACATCCAAACTATTGCAAGTATATGTTATGCTAAGAATGCATTTGCCCCTCCTCTGTCCAGAAAAGCTTTTCAACATTGACTGAAAATGAAGGAACTAATGATGCCTTTGCTAACTAATCCCTTGATTTCTCATCTGGCTCCAGAAGGTGGTAGTGGTAAGTAAAGGTATTTTACTTTTTCCCACCACACTGATTGATAGGAAGGTGCATTATAGGAATGATGAACTCAGTGCTTGCTGCCCAGTTGTCTGTGGGTCCCACATACATTTTCTTAAGGGTCACAGGCATACAAATATAGAAACAGAAGTGCAAAATAAAGTTAATATCTGCTTGACAGCATATATCTAATGAAAAAAAATCTAAGATGAATCTAAACCTTATAAAAGCTTAAAGAAAACAAATTATCTCCAAACCTATGTAAGTACTTGAAATTATGAGAGCATATATTTGTAATTTGGTGGTAGGGAATACTGTGCCAAGCTATCCACGAACACCAGAAGTTATAAAAGAAAAGACTGCTAAGCTGGAACAGATAAAAATCATAAAATATCTACACAGCTGTATTAGGGTTCTCCAGAGAAACAGAACCAATAGGATATAGATAGATTAGATAGACAGATAGACAGATACAGATAGATAAATAGATAAGAGGGAATTTATCATGGGAATTGGCTCACGTGATTATGGAAGCTGAGAAGTTCCATGATCTGCCATCTGCAAGCTGAGAAACAGGAGAGATGGTGGTATGATTCAGGCTGAATGCAAAGGCCTGAGAACCAGGAGCTCTGATGTCCAAGGGCAGGAGAAGACGGATGTTCCAGCTCAAGAAAATAGAGGGAATTTTTCCTTACTTCACTTGTTTGTTCTCTCTGGACAAACATCCTCATTGGATGATGAGGGTGAGGGTGCATCTTCTTTACTGCATCTACTAATTCAAATACTAGTATCTTCTAGAAACACCCACAAAGACACAACTAGGATCAATGTTTTACCAGCTATCTGGGTATCCCTTAACCTAGTCAAATTGACACAAGAAATTAATCATCACAATAGACAAAGGTATAAACAAAATAAAAAGACAAGCGACAAAAAGGAGAAAATATTTATAACATAGGTAACAAAGCATTAATATCCACTTTCCCTTAAGGACTCCTATAAAAATCAGTAAGAAATGAAAAAGAGCTTCAATGGAAAAACAGGCAAAGGACATGAAGTGGTAGTTCACAGAAGAAACACTACAAATAGTCATCCTCACTAATGCTTAATCCTGGTCATTCATTTATTCAACAAGTATTTAATGAGCAGCTACTATATACCCAGCACTGTAATCGGTGCTCAGGATTCTGTCGTGAACAATATATATAAAATCTTCACCTTCTTGGAATTTACATTCTCATGGGTTGAGCCAAATATCAAAAATTAAGATACATATTAGTGGTGAAAATTGCTTTATAACAAAATGAAAAAGCAAAGTAAGGGGATAGAGAATGCTGAAGGAGGTGCAATCTTAGGATAGGTAGAGAGGATCTCTGATTATATGATATTTGAGCAGAAGTGTGAGGATAAGACATGAAAAAAGATATCTGGTGGAACAGCCTCGTGAGTAGAAGCAAAGACCGGAAGTAGGTGTCTTTCCTAGAACAGTCCACATTCAGCAAAAAGGCCAAGCAGCTAGACCTGAGTGAGCATGAGAAAGATGAGGTCCAGAGAGTCAGCAGGGGCTAGACAGCAGGGACCTTGCAAGCCACTGAAAATATTTTTCGTTTTATTTAAAATGAGATGGAAAGGCATTGGGGGGTTTTAAGCAGAGGATTGACATAATCTGAATTGTGTTTTGCTTTGTTTTGTTTTGTTTTGTTTTGTTTTTGAGATGGAGTCTAGCTCTGTAGCCAGGCTGGAGTGCGGTGGTGCGACCTCGGCTCACTGCAACCTCTGCCTCCCAGGTTCAAGCGATTCTCCTTCCTTAGCTTCCTGAGTAGCTGGGACTACAGGCTCATGCCACCATGCCCAGCTATTTTTTGTATTTTTAGTAGCAACAAGGTTTCACCATGTTGGCCAAGATGGTCTTGATCTCTTGACCTCGTGATCCACTCACCTTGGCCTCCTGAAGTGCTAGGATTACAGGTGTAAGCCACTGCACGCTTGGCGGTGTTTTTTAAAGAACCACTCTTGTGGTTATACTTGAAATAGACTGGGGTTGAGGACAGTTAGAATGGGATCAGGAAGATCATGTAGGAAGCTTGAACAATAATGCAGTCAAAAGATGATAATAGCATAGACCAGGGTGGTATTGATGGAGGTAATGAGAAGTGGTCTGAATCTGTGGGTGTGACAGAAAGGGTGGAGTCCAGGATGGTTCCAGGTTTTGGGCCTGAGCAATTGGAAGTTGCCATTTTCAGAGATGGGAAAGTTCATGGGTTGAGCGGGTTGGAGGATAAGATCAGTTCAGTTTGGACATATTAACGCTCTCCTACCTTAAATGTTACTGTTATCCATATTTTAGTTCTACCTTTTAAAAATTCCTCCAATTTAGGATTTTGATTACATTAAATTAGAGTTCTCAATTAGGCATCTGAGTAGGCAGTTGATTTACAATACAAGTTTGGAGGTCATAACTGAAAGCATAAATTTGGGAGTTATATTTTCTAAAAATTAAAGAAATATAAACTAAAACAAAATACTGTTTTTTCATTCATGAGTTTGGCAACTTCCTAAAAATTAATAAGTGCAGTGTGAGTAAATGAGCACTCATATACATTTTGTGGGAGTATGAAATGGTAGAGCCTTTATAGAGAGAAATTTGGTGGTTTTAATCAAGATTTAAAATGTGCTTATCCTTTAATCCAGCAATTGCACTTCTAGAACTTTATCCTCTAGGTATGTTCTCACATATGTGCAAAAATATGTGTACAAAGATGTTCAACATCTCAATGTGTAATAAGAAAAAATGAAGAAAAATTGGTATATCCAATGACAGAAAATGGTTAGGTACCTTATTGTTTAGTCAGGCTGGAGTACTAGATTTTTGTTGAAAAGACTGACCATGTATCAGGTACCATAAGTCAGGTACTGTGTTAAGTGTTTTATGTCTTATATCACTTAATTTTTGCTACCTATAATCATTTCTTCTTTTTAGTCATGCATTCATTTACATAACAATTTTTGGGCACGTACTATGTGCCAGTACTGCCTACTTAATCCATAAAAATGGACTCACTTTCCCTGGTCCCAAAGTTCCTAATCTCCAATGAAAGCTATGGCCCTTATTCCCAGATAAGTATTCACAAAATTTCCTTGGGGGAATCATAGATCACCCTCTGGAAGTTCCAGCAGTTCTACAGATCCCAGACCAGATTCAGAATATCTGTTCTGGAGCAACAAATCAAGGACACACAAAGGCAAGAGTGGGAGGTAGGGTGGGCCAGAAGGCCAAGGCATACAGAAATCTTTAGCAGGTCAGCTTCTATTTGGAAAGTATTGGTTAAGTGCAGATTTTGCTGCCAGGATGTGAAGACACTAGGAATCTGGGGTCCCTTAGTGAATACTAGTAGTACAATGTGGGCCATACACCCCCATTCCCTAGCATTCCCCTCTATTCTCTATTCCCTGCTGCCATGCCTCAGACCTGGGCAGCTATGTGTGTCTCCATTTGCTCTTCAACTCCAGCCCTTACAAGGCCAAATGCAATTGGCCATGATTCCAAGCGTTCTGCCCAAGTGGCTGGGAAGCCTCTCCCACAGCCTGGGTGTGGGATTTTGCCATGAGTCTCTGTGTCCTTTTCTTTTTTTCCTGTGTATGTTTCCATGGCAATTTTCAAGCAAGCTAGTAGGATATCTACCTGGGAAGCCACCAGGCTCTCACTCTCTGCTTACTCTCAGTATTGATCAATGCTTCAATTCAGCAAAGGACAGGCAACAAAAACCCCTGGGTCACTTCTCGTTCTCTAGTAGTATGCAGATATTGAGATAGAGTTAGGAGTCAAAGACCTTTATTGGGGTATAGTTAATATCTGTGAAAGATAAAAAAGAAAGCAGTGTTGGGCAGGAAAGCATTCAGACCTTGATATATATCTGACACTTGTGAAAGGAAAGGACAAAAGCAGAATCAGGCAGGCTGTGATGTGGCTCTGACATAGTCTCGCCCAATCCAAGAGAGAGTTGTGCAGCAAAGATGGCCCATGACAGCAGCCCCACACTGGACTGAAATAGCCACACTTGACTACCTTTACTGTGTTCAGTCATTGACTACAGGCTGCCCTGGAAGACCATGGCATTGGTTCAAATAGAGTGCAAATCCTGCAGGTGCTACAGCTAGAAGTTCTCAGCTAACTGCCCTGCTCACAGATGAAAGTTAAGTTCTTTCTTGAAGGGAGAATTGAGCAGTGTCTATAGCTGCCACAACATC
Source organism: Plecturocebus donacophilus (assembly GCA_004027715.1). Lineage (NCBI taxonomy): Eukaryota > Metazoa > Chordata > Mammalia > Primates > Pitheciidae > Plecturocebus > Plecturocebus donacophilus. The sequence goes on from PVKP010014850.1 coordinate 49,361, forward strand.
CAACCCTTTTAAACCACCCAGAAAAGGCCAGCATGGGTGTATCTAAGTGGATCAGCATTAATACAAGGTGTCACAAGGTGTGCAACTTGGGCTAGTTCCCTCTGCCCCCCAAGGAGTAGGGGTGAGAGAAGCTCTCACCTGTCCTGTTGTATTTTTTCCTCCAGATATTAGCCCAAGCTTCACCCTCAATTACTATATATAGATACATATACACACATATATTTGAATATGCTTTTTCTCCATGTTTACCCAGTCAGGGGAATAAAGAAATAAGATGCTGTCAAGACATACATATATGTACACTGGGTGTATGGGCAGCTAAGTCTCCTTTGGGTTTGTCTCTAAGCATGTACAACACAGCAATTTAGTAATCACTACCATTTGCGAACTGCCTGTACTTCTAATGCCAAGTGGTTAAGAATCAAAAAGGTCTAATTTTGAATCCTGATTCTGTCACTTAGTGACCTTGGACAAGTGTCTTTCTCTGAGCCTCAATTTCCTCATTTGCAAAATAGTAATGATAATAGTACCTATTTCCTAAGGTTATTGTGAGGTCATCTCCCTTTTATAGATGAGGAAACAGAAGATTAATAACTTGCTAAAGGATCACACAGCCTGCAACTGGCGGGCCTGAAATTCACCTCCAGGTCTCTTTGACTTCAGAGCCCAGAACCATTATCCCACACCACAATACTTCTTAGTTTTTCTAGGCTTTTGCTGAAGGGGCTTTGCAGGCTAATAAGCAGCATGAGGCAGAAACAGTGTTGAGAGGTGTTCTCAGATCACTAGTGACTAGGTGAGAGAGCGGCAGTGGGATGCGAGCCATTTATTCCAGTGAACGAAAGTCAAAACAATGCATTGGTGAGATATTTGGGTGGCTATATGTTGGGCTAACGTATGTTTTCATGACAAATGATATACAGAAATTTGCTTTCTGCAAGGTATAGTTTGAAGTGCACCAAAGGCCCCCTGATCTTCAAATCAAACTCCTCTTGCTCCTAACATGCAAAGCATGTGCCTGAAGTGCCAATGTTACCAGAAAGGGGGGCCAGATCCAGACCCCAAAAGAGGGTTCTTGGATCTTGCACAATAAAGAATTCAAGGCAAGTCCATAGAGTGGAAGCAAGTTTATTAGAAAAGTAAAGGAATAGAAGAATGGCTATTTCATTGGCAGAGCAGCCCTGAGGAGTGCTGGGTGCCCATTTTATGGTTATTTTTAAATTATATGCTAAACAAGGGGCAGATTATTCATGCCTCCCCATGTAGATCATATTAGGTAACTTTCTAACATTGCCATGGAATTTGTAAACTATCATGGTGCAAGTGTAGTAGTGAGGATGACCAGTAGTGGGTTTTGGCTGGCTTCTTTACTGCAAACTGTTCTATCGGCAAGGTATTTATGACCTGTATCTTGTGCTGACCTTCTATCTCATCCTGTGACTTAGAATGCATTAACCTCTGGGACTGCAGCTCAGCGGGTTTCAGCCTCATTTTATGTAGCCCCTACTCATGATGGAGTTGCTCTGGTTCATATGTCTCTGACATATGTCCCCCTTTCCTTTTACAAGTGAACACTTAATCCTAAGGGTTACAGAGGGACAAAGATCCATCTTCTGTAATTACATCGTGCTGAACAAAGGCGATGTTATTCCTATGTAACTATTGGGTCTCTTCTATTAAGGGTAGAGAGGAGCTCAGTCAGAAAGCCGAGGTATGATGAGGGTCATTCATAATTCTTGAGTTACAACAAAAGGTGATAACTGGAAGATTAATAAATGTTCAATCTAAGAAAACATTGAGTAAGCTTATCCTGTATTCCTACACAAGTATAAAAGCAATGTATTCTGCAACAGTAAAGCAAAATAGGTAAAATTATCCAAGTAAACTAAATTAGAAGGCTTTCTGGGAGAGAGATCCAAGATGGCCGATTAGCAGCAGCTCAGGTTTGTAGCTCCCAGTGAAAGCGTAGAGAGAGAGTGGGCGCCACAATTTCAGACGAATTTTTGCTGCCCACAAACAGGGAGATTCCTGGCGGAGGAGCCACACGGGTCACCAGCGTGACTCTTTTGGCCGGCGCGGCTGTTTTGCTGGCTCCCCGGCGCAGCGCTTCTCCGTGCGGAGTATACGGGACTGGGTGCCCTTTTAGTTGGGCTCAGCTGGTCCCATCCCCACAAGGAGAACAGCAGTTGGAAGCGCTGAGGACTGAGAGTTTCACAGCAAGCAAAGCTGAACCCGGGAAGGCCTAGCTCTGTGGGTAAGGGGCATCCACTGAAGGAAAACTAAGAAACAGAAAAAACTTCATCACCAACAAGCCGGACGTCCACTCAGAGACCCAATCTGAAAGTCAGCAACTGCAAAGATGACAGGTGGATAAATCCACAAAAATGGGAAGAAACCAGTGCAAAAAGGCTGAGAACACCCGAAATCAGAATGCCTCTCCTCCTGCAGGGGATCGCAGCTCCTCATTAGTAAGGGAACAAGGCCTGATGGAGAATGAATGTGATGAACTCACAGAATCAGGCTTCGGAAGGTGGATAATAAGAAACTTCTGTGAGCTAAAAGAACATGTTCTAACCCAATGCAAAGAAACTAAGAACCTTGAAAGAAGATTTAACGAAATGCTAATGAGAATGGACAACTTAGACAGGAATATAAGTGAATTGATGGAG
>PVKP010014851.1:0-51874 GCA_004027715.1 Plecturocebus donacophilus
AGATTCTGGGTATTAGCCCTTTGTCAGATTGCAAAAATTTTTTCCCATTCTGTTGGTTGCAGGTTCACTCTAATGATTGTTTCTTTTGCTCTGCAGAAGCTCTGGAGTTTAATTAGATCCAATTTGTCTATTTTGGCTTTTGTTGTCAATGCTTTTGGTGTTTTAGTCATGAAGTCCTTGCCTATGCCTATGTCCTGAATGGTTTTGCCTAGGTTTTCTTCTAGAGTTTTTGTGGTGTTAGGTCTTATGTTTAAGTCCTAAATCCGTCTGGAGTTAATTTTAGTGTAAGGTATCAGGAAGGGGTCCAGTTTCTGCTTTCTGCACACTGCTAGCCAGTTTTCCCAACACCATTTATTAAACAGGGAATCCTTTCCCCATTGCTTGTTTTTGTCAGGTTTGTCAAAGATCAGATTGTGGCATTGCCTCCAAGGCCTCTGTTCTGTTCTATTGGTGTGTATCTCTGTTTTGGTACCAGTACCATGCTGTTTTGATTACTGTAGCTTTGTAGTATAGTTTGAAATCAGATAGTATGATGCCTCCGGCTTTGTTCTTTTTGATTAGGATGGTCTTGGCTATGCAGGCTCTCTTTTGGTTCCATATGAAGTTTAAGGTGATTTTTTCCAGTTCTGTGAAGAAGGTCATTGGTAGCTTGATGGGGATAGCATTGAATCTATAAATTACTTTGGGCAGTATGGCCATTTTCATGATATTGATTCTCCCTAACCATGAGTATGGAATGTTTTTCCATTTGTTTGTGTCCTCTCTTATTTCCTTGAGCAGTTGTTTGTAGTTCTCCTTGAAGAGGTCCTTTACCTCCTTTGTCAGCTGTATTCCTAGGTATTTTATTCTTTGTAGCAATTGTGAATGGGAGTTTGCTCATGATTTGACTCTCTGTTAGTCTGTTATTGGTGCATAGAAATGCTTGTGATTTCTGTACATTGATTTTGTATCCTGAGACTTTGCTGAAGTTGCTTGTTAGTTTAAGGACATTTTGGGCTGAGATGCTGAGGTCTTCTAAATATACAATCATGTCATCTGCAAATAGGGACAATTTGACTTCCTCTTTTCCTAATTTAATACTCTTTTGTTTTTCTTGCCTAATTGCTCTGGCTAGAACTTCCTATACTATATCGAATAGGAGTGGTGAGAGAGGGCATCCTTGTCTAGTGCCAGATTTCAAAGGGAATGCTTCCAGTTTTTGCCCATTCAGTATGATATTGGCTATAGATTTGTTGTAAATAGCTTTTGTTATTTTGAGATATGTTCCTTTGATACCTAGTTTATTGAGCGTTTTTAGCATAAAGGGCTGTTGAATTTTGTCGAAGGCCTTCTCTGCATCTATTGAGATAATCATGTAGTTTTTGTCTTTGTTTCTGTTTATGTGGTGGATTATGTTCATAGACTTGCATTTGTTGAACCAGCCTTGCATCCCTGGAATGAAGCCTACTTGATTATGATGGATAAACTTTTTGATGTGCTCTTGCAATTGATTTGCCAGTAATTTATTGAAGATTTTTGCATCTATGTTCATCATGGATATTGGCCTGAAGTTTTCTTTTTTTGTTGAGTCTCTGCCAAGTTTTGGTGTCAGGATGCTATTGGTCTCATAAAATGATTTGGGAAGGATTCCTTCTTTTTGTATTGTTTGGAATAGTTTCAGAAAAAATGGTACCAGCTCCTCTTTGTACATCTGGTAGAATTCAGCTGTGACGCCATCTGGACCTGGGCTTTTTTTGGTTGGTAGGCTATTAACTGCTGCCTCAACTTCAGCCCTTGTTATTGGTCTGTTCAAGGTTTCAACTACTTCCTGGTTTAGGCTTGGGAGGGTGTAAGTGTCCAGGTATTTATCCATTTCTTCCAGGTTAATGGGTTTATGTGCATAGAGTTGTTTGTAGTAATCTCTGATTTCAGTTTGTATTTCTGTGGAGTTAGTGGTGATATCCCCTTTATCATTTTTTATTGCATCCATTTGATTCTTCTCCCTTTTCTTTTTTATCAATCTGGCTAGTGGTCTATTTTGTTGATCTTTTCAAAAAACCAGCTCCTGGATTTATTGATCTTTTGAAGAATTTTTTATCTCTATCTTCTTCAGTTCTGCTCTGACCTTAGTTATTTCTTGTCTTCTGCTAGGTTTTGAGTTTTTTTGATCTTGCTCCTCTAGCTCTTTCAATTTTGATGATAGGGTGTCAATTTTAGATCTTTCCTCCCTTTCTGGTGGGCATTTATTGCTATAAATTTCCCTTTAGACACTGCTTTAAATGTGTCCTAGAGATTCTGGTACATTGTGTCTTTGATCTCATTGGTTTCAAAGAACATCTTTATTTCTGCCTTCATTACATTGCTTATCCAGTTAACATTCAGGAGCCAGTTGTTTAGGTTCCATGAAGTTGTGTGGTTCTGAGTTAGTTTCTTAATTCTGAGTTCTAATTTGATTGCACTGTGGTGTGAGAGACTGTTATGATTTCCATTTTTTGCATTTGCTGAGGAGGGATTTACTTCCAAGCATGTGGTCAATTTTAGAGTAGGTGCCATGCCGTGCTGAGAAGAATGTATATTCTGTGGATTTGGGGTGGAGATTTCTGTAGATGTCTATTAGGTCCGCTTGGTCCAGATCTGAGTTCAAGTCCTGGATATCCTTGTTAATTTTTTGTCTCGTTGATCTGTCTAATATTGACAGTGGAGAGTTAAAGTCTCCCACTACTATTGTGTGGGAATCTAAGTCTCTTTGTAGGTCATTAAGAACTTGTTTTATGTACCTGGGTGCTCCTGTATTGGGTGTGTATATATTTAGAATGGTTAGTTCTTCTTGATGTATTAATCCTTTTACCATTATGTAATGCCCTTCTTTGTCTCTTTTGATCTTTGTTGGTTTAAAGTCCATTTTATCAGAGACTAGGATTGCAACTCCTGCTTTTTTTTTTTTGTTCTCCATTTGCTTGAAAAATCTTCCTCCATCCCTTTATTTTTAGCCTATGTGTGTCTTTCCACGTGAAATGAGTTTCCTGAATACAGCACACCTATGGCTTTGACTTTTTATCCAATTTGCCAGTTTGTGTCTTTTGATTGGGGCATTTTGTCCATTTACATTTAAGGTTAATATTATTATGTGTGAATTTGATCCTGCTATTTTGATGCTAGCTGGATGTTTTGCCTGTTAGTTGACACAGTTTCTTCATTGTGTCAATGATCTTTACCATTTGGTACGTTTTTGGAGTGACTGGTACTGGTTGTCCCTTTCTTTGTTTAGTGTTTCTTTCAGGAGCTCTTGTAAGGCTGGCCTGGCGGTGATGAAATCTCTCAGCAATTGCTTGTCCATAAAGGATTTTCTTCCTCCTTAACTTATGAAGCTTAATTTGGCTGGATGTGAAATTCTAGGTTGAAAGTTCTTTTCTTTAAGGATGTTGAATATTGGCCCCTACTCTCTTCTTGCTTATAGGGTTTCTGCAGAGAGATCTGCTGTGAGTCTGACGGGCTTCCCTTTGTGGGTAACCCGACCTTTCTCTCTTGCTGCCCTTAGCATTTTTTCCTTCATTTCAACCCTGGCGAATCTGATGATTATGTGCCTTGGGGTTGCTCTTCTTGAGGAATATCTTTGTGGTGTTCTCTTTATTTCCTTGACTTGACTGTTGGCCTGCCTTGCTAGGTTGGGGAAGTTCTCCTGGATGATATCCTGAAGAGTGTTTCCCAGCTTGGATTCATTCTCTCCGTCACATTCAGGTACACCTACTGAACGTAGATTAGGTCTTTTCACATAACCTCATATTTCTTGGAGACTTTGTTCATTTCTTTTCACTCTTTTTTCTCTATTCTTGTTTTCTTGCTTTATTTCATTGAGTTGATCTTCAATCTCTGACATCCTTTCTTCTGCTTGGATGATTCGGCTATTGAAACTTGTATATGCTTCACGAAGTTCTTGTGCTATGTTTTTCAGCTCCATCAAGTCATTTATATTCTTCTCTAAGCTGTTTATGCTAGTTAGCATCTCATCCAACCTTTTTTCTAGGTTCTTAGTTTGTTTGCATTGGTTTAGTACATGTTCTTTTAGCTCTGAGAAGTTTGTTATTACCCACCTTCTGAAGACTGTTTCTGTCAATTCATCAGATTCATTCTCCATCCATCTTTGATCCCTAGCTGGTGAGGAGTTGTGATCCCTTGGAGGAGGAGAGGTGTTCTGGTTTTTGGTGTTTTCATCCTTTTTGCACTGGGTTCTTCCCATCTTCATGGCTTTATCTACCTGTAGTCTTTGTAGTTGATGACTTTCGGATGGGGTCTCTGAGTGGACATCCTTTTTGTTGATATTGAAACTATTTCTTTCTGCTTCTTAATTTTCCTTCTAACAATCAGGCCTCTCTGCTGCAGGATCACTGGTGGTCCACTCCAGACCCCCCTCTCCAGGGGATTAGCTGCAGGGGCTGCAGAACAGTGAGGGTTGCCACCAGTTTCTTCCTCTGCTATCCTCGTTCCAGAAGGGTACCCGCCAGATGTCGGCCTGAGTTCACCTTTCTGAAGCATCTCTTTGGGTATACGGGGGTCGGGGAGTTGCTTGAGGAGACAGTCTTTCCCTTATAGAAACTCAAGTGCTGTGCTGGGAGCTCCATTGTTCTTTGCAGAGCTGCTGGGCAAGTACCTTTAAGTCTGCTGCAGCTGAACTCATAACCACCTCTTTTCCTAGGTGCTCTGTCCTAGGAAGGTTGGCTTTATTTATAAGTTCCTGTCATGCTGCTGCCTTTTTTCATAGATGCCCCGCCCCACATAGAGTAGTCTAATCAAAGTCTGCCAGCAGAGACTTTGCTGAGCTGCCGCAGTCTCTGCCCAGCTGCTGTGTGAACTGCCTTGGTAGTAGCCGACTGCCTCAGTAGTGGGGGATGCCCTTCCCCTCACTGAGCTGGACCGTCCTGGGTCCAGCTGCACTTGCTGAGAAACTCTTAGTCCAGAGCATTTCAGATTGTTTGCTTCGTGGGGGTGGTACCTGCCAAGCCAGATCACCTGGCTCCCTGTTTCAGCCCCCTCCCTTTCAGTTGAATGGGTGGCTCTGTCTCCCAGGCATTTCAGGTGCCAGTTGAAACAGCCACCCAGATTTGTGTGAGTTTCTGTGCACCGATCCGGCACCAGCTGAAACCGCCACACTGAAAACTCTTCATGTTTTTCGGCCCAGGAAACTCCTGGTCTGTGGGCAGTGAAAACTTGTTTGGAAATGCAGTGAGCACTCACCCTCTGTGCTGTTCTTGCTGGGAACTGCACTCCAGAGCTGTTCCTATTTGGCCATCTTCTCTTTTGGGTTTCTATACACAGTTTAGAATCAGGTCTACAATTTCTCAAAAAAAAAAAAAAAAAAAAAAAGCCTGGTAGGACCATTATGGGGATTGCATTGAATTTATAAAACAATTTGGGAGGGAATTGGCATCTTCACTTATTTAAGTCTTTTGTTTCTTTTTGCAATGTTTTATAGCTTTCAGTGTAGAGATCTTTTATGTCTTGCTAAATTTATTTCAAGTATTTTTGTTTGTTTTCCTTCTTTTATTTTAAGTGAAATTTATTTCGTATTTCATTTTTTAATTGTTTCTGCCATTATGTGAAATGCAATTAAATATTGATGCAAAAATTCTCAATAAAATACTAGCAAACCAAATTCAACAACCCATTAAAAAGATCATTCATCATGACCAAATGGGATTTATCGCTGGAATGCAAGCATGGTTCAACACTCACAAATCAATTAATGTTATGTGTCATATCAACAGAATGAAGGATGAAAAGCCATATGGTTATTTCAATTGATGCTGAAAAATCATTTGATAAAATTCAACATTTATTTAGATAAAAATGCCAAGAAAGTTGGGCATAGAAGGAACATACTTCAACATAATAACAGCCATATATGACAGACCCATAGCTAGTCTCATTGAATGTGAAAAAAATAAAAAGCCCTTTCTCTAAGATCAAAAATACAATAAGAATGCTGACTTTCACCACTGCTATTAAATATAGTACTGGAAGTCCTAGCTAGAGAAGTCAGATAATATGAAATAAAGAACATCCAAATTGGAAATGAAGAAGTAAAATTTCTTGTTTGCAGATGATATCATCTTATATTTGGAAAAACCTAAAGACTACACCAGAAAACTATTAGAACTAATAAACAAACTCAGTAAAGTTACAGGATACAAAATCAACATACAAAAATCAGTAGCATTTATATATGCCAATAATGAGCAATCTGAAAAAGAAATCAAGAAAGTAATCCAATTTACAATAACTATAATAAAATAAAATTCCTAGGAATTAACCAAAGAAGTGAAAGAGCTCTGTAATGAAAACTATAAAACATTGGTGCAAGAAATTAAAGAAGTCACAAATAAATAAAAAGATATTCCATATTCATGGATTGGAAAAATCAGCATTGTTAAAATGCCCATACTACTCAAAGCAATCTACAGACTTAATGTAATCCTTATCAAAATACCAATGACATTTTTTACAGAAATAGAAAAAACAAATTATAAAATTTATAGAAAGTCACAAAAGACCTAGAATAGTCAAAGCTATCCTAAGCAAATAGTACAAAATCATAAGAATCACATTACCTGACTTTATACTACAGGGCTGTAGTAACGAAAATGGCATGGTACTGCCATAAAAACAGAGACATAGATAAGTGGAACAGAATATAGAATCCAGAGACAAATCCATACATCTACAATGAAGTTATTTTTTTAAAAGGACCAAGAACATACACTGGGGAAAGGACAGTCTCTTCAATTAATGGTTCTGAGAAAACTGGATATCCACATGCAGAAGAACAAAACTAGACCCTTATCTCTCACTATATACAAAAGTTAAATCTAAATGGATTAAAGACCTAAATCTAAAACCTCAAACTGTGAAACTACTACAAGAAAATATTTGGAAACTCTCCAGGACGTTGGACTGGGGAAAGATTTCTTAAGCAATACCCCTCAAGCACAGGCAACCCGAGCAATGATGAATAAATGGGATCGCATCAAGTTAAAAAGCTTCTGCACAGCAAAGGAAAAAGTCGGGTGAAGAGACAATCTACAGAATGGGAGAAAATATCTGCAAACTACCTGTCTGACAAGGGATTAATAATCAGAATATATAACGAGCTCAAACAACTCTATAGGAAAAAAAAAATCTAATAATCCAATAAAAAAGGGGCAAAAGATCCGAATAGAAATTTGTCAAAAGAAGACATACAAATGGCAAACAGGTATATGAAAAGGTACTCAATATCACTGATCATCAGAGAAATGCACATCAAAACTACGGTGAGATATCATCTCACTCCAGCTGAAATGGCTTGTATACAAAAGTCAGGCAATACATGCTGGCAAAAATGTGGAGAAAGGGAATCCCTTGTACACTATTGGTGGAAATGTAAATTAGTACAACCACCATGTAGAACAGTTTGGAGCTTCCTTTAAACACACAAAATTGAGCTACCATGCAATCCAGCAACTCCACTCCTAGGCCTACACCCAAAAGAAAAGGAATCAGTGTATCGGCACTCTCATGTCTATTGCAGCACTGTTCACAATTGCGGCGATTTAGAAGCAACCTGAGTGTCCATATCATAAACAAACACATGGATAAAGAGACTGTGGTACATACACTACAGTGGAGTACTATTTAGACATAAAATAAGATCTTGTCATTTGGAACCACATGGATGGAACTTGAAGTTCATATTCTCACTTATTTGTGGGAGCAAAAATTCAAAACAATTAAACTCATGGAGATAGAGAGTAGAAAGTTGGATACCAGAGGCTGGGAAGGGTAGTGGGGTGCTTGGGAGAGGCAAATGGGGTTGGTTAATGGGAACAAAAATTAGGAAGAATGAATAAGATCTAGTATTTGATAGCACAACAGAGTGACTATAGTTAATAATAATTAAATCGTACATTTAAAAATTAACTAAAAGAGTACATTTGGGTTATGTACTTTTTTAACAAAAACGATAAATGCTTGAGGTGATCAATACCCTATTTACTCTCATGTGATTATCACTCACTGCATACCTGTGTCAAAACAACTCATGTAACATATGAATATATACCTACTATGTATCCACACAAATAAAACATAAAATAAAGTAAAATGATTCTGTATATTGACTTTGTATCTTGCAGCCTTAGAAACTCACTTATTATTTTTGTTATTGCTTTTTAGGTTACTTAAGATTTTCTGTATAAACAAACAGGCCATCTGCAAATAGAGACACTTAGTTTTTTTCAACCTTTTTTATACTTTCTTTTTTTCTTGTCATATTGCTGTAGCTAGGCTGTCCAATAAAATGCCAGATAGGCGTAGGACTGAAATCATGTCTGGTTCTTGATTTTAGGGAGAAAATGGTCAGTCTTTCATAATTACTTGTAATGTTAGTTATAGGTTTTTCATAGTGAACCTTTATTTGCCCAGTAAGTTTTCTTTTATTTAAAGCTTATTCAGGTTGTTTAAAGTCTTGAATGTGTGTTGAATTTTCTTAAAGTTTTTTTCCTGTATCCATTAGGAAAATTGCATTTCTGTTAGTGTGCTAAATTGCATTGATCTGTTTTTCAAATAAAGTACCAATGCATTTCAGGGATGAACCACACATAGTCATAATATATTATGCATGTTTGATATCACTAGATTTTATTTGTGAAGGCTTTTTACATCTATGTAGTGAAGGATATTTATCTGTTATTTTCTTGTAATATCTTTTTCAGGCTTATACATTCTGTGTTAAACAGCCTTCATAAAATGAATTGGAAAGTGTTTTCTCTCTATTTTCTGAAAGACTTTGTGTAAGGTTAATTTTATTTCTTTCCTAAATGTTAAATAGAAATCACTAATGAAGTCATATGGACCTGGAATTTGGATTACGGGAGGATTTTAAATTATGAATTTATTTCTGTATTAGACAGTGTTATATCCAATAAAATTTTATATCTAAATTTTATAATTTAGTTAATATATCATCTAATTTCCTTAGTGACTAATAGACTTTTCAACACATCTATTCCTTTTTATGTTCATTTCGATAAGTTACATTTTTAAGTAATTTTCCATTTCATGTAAGTTTTTGGATATATTGTCATAATATTATTCATGATATTTTCTGATTCTCCTTTTAAAGTATGTAGGGTATGTAAGGATAGTGCCTCTTTCATTCCTAACACTGATTTTTGTGTTCTTGTTTTCTTGAACTGTCTAGCTTATCAATTTTATTACTTTTTTCAAAGAATGACATTATTGAGTTTGTTAATTTTATCAATTGTTCATTTTTCGATTTTATTGCTTTCTACTCATCTCTATTGTTTTCATTCTTTTTTGGTCCTTTTTTTTTTCTTTCCTGAGCTTTTAAGATGAATATGGAGTTTTGAGCCTTATATTATAAAATAAATATCTAAAGCTATAAATTTTCCTCTGAGTCTTATTTTAGGTGTACTTCTTGAATTTTAAATATGTAATATTTTTATTATAATATAGTTAATATATTTTAATATTATCTGACTTCTTTAGTGATTTCTTCTTTTTTTTTTATTGCATTTTAGGTTTTGGGGTACATGTGAAGAACATACAATATTGTTGCATAGGTACACACATGGCAGTGTAATTTGTTGCCTTCCTCCCCTTCACCTATATCTGGCATTTCTCCCCATGCTATCTAACATGTGGATTATTAGTAACATATTGTTTAATTTCCAAATATTTAGAAGCTTTTAGATATCTTACTGCATGAAAAGATCGAAAGTTACTTCCATTATCTCGGTGCCTGATGTTCATGCCCTTTATTACTGTCTTGCCTTGAATGTGGGTGGGACCTGTGCCTAGGTTCTAGCCAATAGAGCATGACATGGAGGAAGGTCTCTCAAATCAGTAGAGCCTGTGTTGAGCCAGCAGTCCCAGTCAATGCCTAGAACCTGGTGAGAACCTGGAGCAGAGAACACAACCTGGTGAGAACCTGGAATAGAGAACCCAGTTGACCCTGGTTCAAAGTCCTAAATCCTAGAAACTGTGAGATAATAAATGTGCACAGTTTTAGCCTACTTAGTTTGTTATAGTTTATTAAGTAGCAATCAAAAATCTACAGTCTGTTGTGAAGAATTGATTTTTAAATTTGGTTTTATTGTGGTCAGAAAATCTACACTATATGATTTCTATTATTTCAAATTCATTGCTCTTCATTTTCTGACTAAACATATAATCTATATCAGTACCATATGCAGTTAATAAGAAGGTAAAATCTGAAGATGTTAGATGTAATTTTAGAGTACCAAATCTCAAATAGTTTTATAAGTATCAAACGAGGTATTTGATAGTGTTCTAATAGATCTTCTAAATCTTCATTGAGCATATGTATATTTTTATTGTATTTTTCTACAAAATGGACTCATTATTATTAAAAGTCTTTTTATTTTTGGTAATAATTGTCTTAAAGTTTGCTATGTTCGATATTAATATAGCCACTCCAAGTTTCTTATGCTTGTTTTCATGTATATATTTTCAATCTACTCTTTCTAATACTTAAGGTGACTCTCTTTAGATAGCGTATAATTTGGTCTTTTTTAACAAATCAATTCTGACTGTATATTTAAGCTAAAGTAAGAACTATGTTGAGTTCACATGCTAATGTTCAGTTATTTTTCACTAATGAAGTGATCACTCAACTTTTCTGGCTCTGATAAATGTTGTCCAAGCTGGATTGCCTTACGTATGTCTTAGATTTCTTCTTTCTTAGACCATGTTTATTTGTACTGACATTTATTCAAAGTTAAAAGTAGATTGTATACTTGCTAAAATATTTCTAAGAAAGTCACTGCTTTATCTCGTATTTGCTGCAAAATGCTGGTTGTAGTTCTAAGGCAGTGTAATCCTCACCTTTCTGGCCTGAGTACTTGAAGTTTCAGTCGCTCTGGAGGATCATTGTTCTTTGTGCTATGTGAATGGGCGTGGTGCTTTAAACCATTTGGCTAAGAAAAGTCACTTACTACTTGAATAAGACTCTGTAAGGCAGAAACTCAATTACATAGATACATGAATTCTATGATAATTCCAGGGTAATACCATGAGACATATCCTTGGGTGTGCAATATACCTATGAAGTAGGTTATACAGATAATAACTTGTGAATTAGTCATATCATCAAGGCTCTTTGGAAACAAGACCAAAAGATAAAGCCACTTTTTAAAATTTATAGACTTACACATACATTTTGAAGAGTCTAGATTATCCTATTATATACCTCCTTACATCCTCCCATGTATCATATATGGGCAGAGTGGAAGCACTCAACATTTTTAAGTTATTACTCCTTCAATTCAAAACTCCAGAAGTACACTAAATCATGTATGTTGTTTTCTTCAAGTAAAACCATGTGGAAATACAGTACATAAAATTGCTTTTGCTATTAAAAAGCATCATAATTATATTCAAATGCTAGTGAAGTTTAAGAAAAGATTGTATCTTTCTCTTTTTGTCTTTTTCTTTTCAGCCCTATTCCTGTATTGGGTAATGGCCTTTATTACAAAAACAATAAAATTGGTTAAGTACTGTCAATCTGGTTTGGACATATCAGACCTGCGTTTCTGCATCACAGGCATGATGGTCATCTTGAATGGGCTCTTGATGGCTGTGGAGATCAACGTCATTCGAGTCAGGGTAGGCAGCTAATGGTTTTTGTTTAGTTACTTGGATTCAAGACCCCAGTATGAAAGATTACCGTTAGCCAGAAATAATTAGTATTTAGGATGAACAAATGCATTTCATTTATATATATAAAGCTGAACTAATCACTAAATTCAGGCCACTAATGTTTCAGAAATCTGAGTGTGACTCTAGAAACTATTTATTCATTCACAAATAGAGATTGATCGAGTGCCTGCCATGTGTCAGATATTATGCTCAGTTTATATTACAGAAGAACTTGTTTTTAGGAGAATGTTCCATCATCCATGATTGGTCTCAAGCACACCTAGGTTAAGCAAAATATTGCATTATTAGAAATTTAAAACTGAAAAGAAAATAATCTAATCCCGTTTGCTCATTTCACTGATGAAGAAACATACAGAAATATCTCTGGCTATGTATCCAAAGTAATATGGTCAAGACCCATACCTGGTTTGTAATTGCAAATTAATTGTACTTTCCACCATTTAATGCTGTACATTATGTTGTGTGAGATACCAGAGACAGATTTTCCAGTATTCACTTTTTTATCAGAGAACTTTGAACTTGATCTGTGAGTAGAAAGATACATGTTGCAGTTAATACAGAGACTAGTCAGTTAACATCAGCAAACCACAGATCAATAGTGACCCAATAATGGTCTTGATAACACATTTTAAAATCTAAACAATATAAAAGCCCTCATTTGGTTGACCCCATCATAGGATGTAATGAAACATTGACTCTTAATAAAAACTATCTTTAAAAGCTTAAATGATCTTTTAGAATTGACCCCAAGAAAATTAAATGCAAAATTCTGGCATTAACTAGTTAATCTAGTTACAACAGAAGAAAATATCTCAAAGAATATTTCAGAAAGGGATGGGAAGAGTCATTAAAGTATAAATTTTGGGCCGGGTGTGTGGCTCACGTCTGTAATCCTAGCACTTTGGGAGGCCGAGGTGGGTGGATCACCTGAGGTCAGGAGTTCAAAACCAGCCTGGCCATCATGGTGAAACCCCATCTTAAAAAAAAAAAATTGTTAAAAAAACAAAAAAAAAAGTATAAATTTTGGTCGCCTGATATGAAAATGTAGAAAAGATCAAAATTTTATTTTTAATATGTGGAAAATAATTGGACTAATTGTCATGCTGTGGAATTTTTCTTGCCACAGAGATACGTATTCTTCATGAATCCTCAGAAAGTAAAGCCTCCTGAAGACCTCCAGGATCTGGGAGTGAGATTTCTTCAACCATTTGTGAATTTGCTGTCAAAAGCAACATACTGGTGGATGAACACACTTATTATATCTGCTCATAAAAAGCCTATTGATCTGAAGGCAATTGGAAAATTGCCAATAGCAATGAGAGCAGTAACAAATTATGTTTGCCTGAAAGATGCATATGAAGAACAAAAGGTAATTTAGTATCTCTCTTCCATGTGCTTAATAACAGAGAATGGTCCTATTAAATATAAAGACACAAAGCTTAATTCATATCTATAGTTAAGGAAGAGCAGATTTCCTTCATCTTTCTTCCTCTGTAGTTTTGAATCATGTTAATCGGACCTGGAAGATTGGAAGAGCCAATGAAGTGTACTTATATTAGTTGCCCTGTTAATAGATGAGGAAGGATAGAGTGAGTACTGTCTTTTCTCTGGGACTGTCACTAAGTGGAAAGTAAGAATTAAGTTCAATGATCACATATATGAATCCATTACCATATAATATTAATAACTCACTAAATTTTTCTTATTGTCTTTTTACAAGCATAAAAAATTTGTTATATAAAGAGGTAAAATAGATACCTACTAATAATCAATTTTAAGAAATTTAAAGGCTTGCATTAATTATTGACTAAAATTTAGCTTCTATAGTCCAAAATGGGAGACTAAATTAAATAAAAGGACATTGCCTATTCCATGTATCATCCTATATGGCTGCCAAAATTGATTTCCTCTGGCACTTTTCCTAAGTATTTATTATTGTTTTAAAAAATTTCAAGATGAGAGTCTTTGGATATTTTCATTTTGTCTTTTATCATTCTAAATAGTCATACATGCTACCCACAATGGTAGATGTGTTTTCTGTTGCAATAATCTACAAATATCATTGCCATTTAAAATATTAGGATTCTCAACAATACTGGAAGGAAATAGAGTATGATAAAACAGCTAACGAGTTTTGGCTGTTCTAAATCATGATCAACAAAGCATTTATGGTAAATGACGAAAATAATCTGTTTTGGGTCAGAAATACGTGTTATGAAATTAAATGGCAGGAAAAGGTTACTGAAATGAACCTGAGTCATTTCTCTGGTTTCACCTCTGGGAAAAGTATTGCATAAAATTTTTAAAACTGCTAAAGTAAAGATGTTTGCAGGCTAGCCTAAGCATAGCTTAATTTTTCTGAGTTCTCTTTGCGACAGATTATCTCGAACTTGATGTGTTAATGTCTACATAAACTTTGGAAAACAAATTATTTATTTTAACAGGGCTCCATAGGGAATGTAATTGAGCTCTATTCCAGTGAGTTGACTTCCTTGTCACAATGAAAAAACTTTATTTACCTCTTCCCTAAGTTTTAATTATGATGATTGCTCAGGTCTTAAAATCTTTACAACAAACAACTGTAGCTGTGTGAAGCCGTGACGTAAGAATAAATGCTGTTCTTCATTTTGCATTTATTTGAGGAATACCTAGAAAACACAAGTCTACCATAATTTTTTAAGATATTGACTACCATTCATGGAGATAAGAAACACCATGGAGGAGAAACAACTTGAAGTTGGGATAATCTGTTTTGTTTAGTTTGTAATCATTGGACAGGCAAACCTGTTGTGATCTAGTAACTCCAAAAATCTTGACCAGTCTGCCTATAACTTGATCTTTATGCTTTACTCTTTTGCTTGCTATGCAATGTTATTTGGCAATTTTCATGACAAATATACATTTTCCAAATCAAAGAAAATTAAAAATGAATTATGCTTTAAGAATCCTGTGTCATCTTTTGGTTTAAAAAAAAGTATAGAGTCTTAGAAAAATTGTCCTGTTTACTTCTTGTTCTATTTCATTAAAATGCATTCAGTAGCTACTATGTGCATAGAAGGCAAGGATACAGAATTGTGGATACTATGTTGAAAGGCACTCATTAACATCTATTTTTAAACCCTTAAAATATTTTCAGAATTGTAAGAAGGAATTTCCGTAGTTGAGATTAGTTACTGCTCTAAGCAGTTTTATTTTGTTCCAACAGTTTTTTGGTTTGTTTTTGTTTTTTTTCTCCCCAGAAAAAAGCTGCAGATCATCCAAATAGGACTCCATCAATATGGCTTGCAATGTACAGAGCTTTTGGGCGACCAATTCTACTTAGTAGCACATTCCGCTACCTGGCTGACTTACTGGGTTTTGCTGGACCTCTTTGTATTTCTGGAATAGTTCAGCGTGTGAATGAAACCCAGAATGGGACAAGTAACACAACTGGAGTAAGTTCCTGGTGCTTTTCAAAGGAAACATATTATTGGCAGACTTCACTGTAATTGTCACTTTTTATTAATGCAGTTTTATGAGTGTTCAAATAGGCTTTTATTTTTTTCAGATAATTGAATGTTTTTTAAAAGAAAGAAAACAGTAATTTTCCTTTTAGAAAAAAAAAAATCATGTGTTTATGTATTCGTTGAATGAATCTGGCCAACAAAATTATTCCTCTGATTCAGAGCCTATAACATTTAACAAGGATTTACTGTGTGCCAGAAACTTCGTGTAGAAATTGCACATTGATTGTTTTATTTAATGTTTATAGCAATCCTTTAAATAATTTTTATGTATGAGGGGTGGCTAAGTCACTTTTTTAGAGGCCTGTGACCAATAATACTAGCAATGTGATTTGTAATATTGTACATTTCTCTTTTCTTATATAATAAAAACCATCACCCTGCTTCACAATGATCAGGGCAAGTAACATTATTATATTTTATTAGATATTACGTTATTATATTGGGGATATATAGTATAAAATACTATATGTTTACTATTATATAATCTTTTATTTTCTATTTTTAATAAAGACTGCATTGTAAACTTCCTAGTTTCTTTCTAAGATAAGTATTAATTGCCCTAGTTCCACAGATAGAAACTATTTCCAGATGAATCCATTTTCATTTTCTATTCTCTCAATCTGATTTTCTGTCCTCTTTCTATCTCCTATTAAAGTGTTACGCAATTTGAAAGCTGAAATTAAATATTGCCTCTTTAGTGAAGCTTTTTCTGATCATCCTAGTTGAAATTTGACTCTCCTTGAGAGTCCTTTAACACACTCTTTATGTTGGCACTTACTGAAGCCTGTTACTTAGAGATATGCTTATCTTCCTAGTTATAAGTTTATGAAACAATTATGGTGAGCCATTCATATTTGTGTTCACAATGCTTAGCCCAGATTCTTGCACACATTAATGTTCAATTATAATTGAAATAAACAGATATTTTCACCATTGAATACACTTTGGTAATGTTTTGTCCCTGCTAGCCTAATTACAAGTAGACACCTAAATTTCACATAGAGTTTATCCATTACCCTTCTCTTTTGGACATGTAAGCCATATGTTTTGCTGAGAACAAATAGGACTTGCACATTTGTATATATATTCCCACAAAAGAAGAGAAAGGGACCAGAAGTAGAATTCTACTGGGTCTGAATCATAGAAAGTAATGTTCAAATTGACATAATGTACTTAGTCAAATGTTCTTTTCTAACAAACAAGCTACCATATGCTATTGTTACAAACAAAAATCAATTTTGGATATTGTTGTGCTGAATTCAGTCATATTCCTACTAAAAATTTTGTAAGTCATGTTTTGTTACTGGAAGTATTGCATGGGTGATATAGCCAAATTACCTATTGGGCTATATTAGGTAATTAAGTAATAATTTCCTATATCTTAATTTATACTAATAAAATTTATTATTTTATTATAAATCAGAAAAAGTTAACTGGGTAGAGTTAGTTTAAACTAATAAGGCTACCAAAATTGTATTTTTTGTCCCATTGGTCTTGCTGACCAGCTATCAATTTTATAGCTTCTTCTTTCAAATTAGAGTGTAAACTAACTTGTTTTTTTATTTATTGCTTACTATTTTACCAAGGTGTAATATACTTTTGCAGGAAATGCACTCTAATTTTTTAAAGATAAATTTTACCTTTTTTTCCCTTCAATTAGGCCTTTCCATCACTCATTAATCAGTTGGGGATTTTATGGGTGTACCTGGTTTATGTTTATAGAAGCCAAGATTGCCTTTCTGTAGCTCATTTCACTGCTGTATTCTAAATACATTGAGTTTTTATATTTAAGTACTATGTATCTTATAATAAATGCAAACTGAACACCTGGTCTATCAAAAGATGAGTTTTAATTTGTCACTTTTTTTCTTTTGGGACAAGAATTCAGATACCCTCTCATCAAAGGAATTTCTTGAAAATGCTTACGTTTTAGCAGTTCTTCTCTTCTTGGCTCTTATTTTGCAAAGGACATTTTTGCAGGCTTCCTACTATGTAACCATAGAGACTGGCATTAACCTCCGTGGAGCTCTGCTGGTACGTAAAGGCTGTGAATAAGCTTTGTTTCTTAAGAATGCTACATACCATTCAGTAATAAGAATAGTAGTAGCTTCAGTTTTGTTCTTTCATTCCACTTTCATTTTGGTATTACAGTAACAACGTTTCTATAATCTACTTAATGAAAGAAACATAGAGCTATTTAATAAACCTGTTGAATTAAAAATAACTTTAAAATAATACATTAAGAAAAACATTTTTGAAATTTTACATTTACTTATCTCTTTCTGTTTGTTCTAGAGCGCATGCTTAAAGTTTAATGCATCTTTTTATTATATCACTAGAAAAAAAAAGTCTGTATTTGGTTGAGGACTGAAAATAACTATGGTGAAACAGAAATAACTGTAGTGGGCCGAGCGCGACAGCTCACGCTTGTAATTCTAGCACTTTGGGAGGCCAAGGCGGGCAGATCATGAGGTCAGAAGATCAAGACCATCCTGGCTAATACAGTGAAACCCCGTCCCCACTAAAAATACAAAAAATCAGCCAGGTGTGGTGGCACACGCCTGTAATCCCAGCTACTCGGGAGGCTGAGGCAGGAGAATCACTTGAACCCAGGAAGCGGAGGTTGTAGTGAGCCGAGATAGCGCCACTGCACTCCAGCCTGGGTGACAGAGTAAGACTCCATTAAAAAAAAGACAGAAGGACAGAAAGAAAGACAGAAAGAAGACAGAAAGAAAGAAAGAGAGAGAAAAGGAAGGAAGGAAGGAGGGGAGGGAAAGAAAAAGAAAAAGAGAGAAAGAAAGAAAGGAAGAAAGAAAGAAAGAAAGAAAGAAAAAGAAGAAAGAAAGAAAAAAAGAAAGAAAGAAAGAAAGAAAGAAAAAGAAGAAAGAAAGAAAAAAAGAAAGAAAGAAAGAAAAGAAACTGTAGTGGTTGATTTAAGAAGATGACCTTATAGAATTGTTCTTTTTTTTTTTTTCAAAAAAAATAAATGTTTGTTATTTATTTTCAATGAAAATAAATAATCATAGTGTCAATTTTAAGTTTAGAGCTTTATGTGTTCTTCTTCATCTTTTTTTTTGTAGGCCATGATTTACAATAAAATTCTTAGGCTCTCTACATCTAACTTATCCATGGGGGAGATGACTCTGGGGCAGATCAACAACTTAGTTGCCATTGAAACTAATCAACTCATGTGGTTTTTGTTCCTGTGTCCCAATCTATGGGCTATGCCTGTTCAGGTAAGTAGATCAATATAAGTAAGATTTTTGTTTGCAGAGGAAATAAAACAAAAAGCAGTAAAATGTTTAGCTCTGTAAAAGGTGTATAGTGTTTGTGCAAATATTACATTCTTTTATAGAAAAGGAAGCTGAGATTCATAAGTGTTATAGCATAGGTTAAGAAAGAGGAGTTTGAAATTATACTGCTTGAGTTCAAATATCTGCTGTATCCCTCATTTACACAACTGCTTAGCTCCTCAAAGCCCTAGTTTTCTTTTTTTTTTTTTTTTCTTTTGCAGTGCAGTTTTTTTTTTTTTTTTTATTGCATTTTAGGTTTTGGGGTACATGTGAAGAACATACAATATTGTTGCATAGGTACACACGTGGCAGTGTAATTTGTTGCCTTCCTCCCCTTCACCTATATCTGGCATTTCTCTCCATGCTATCTCCCCACAATTCCCCACCCCCCACTGTCCCTCCCCCTCACTGTCCCTGTTTTCTTAACCGCAAACTAAATACTATCTTTCTCATAAAGTAGTGGAGAATTGTCAAGGTTAAATAGAGTAATATGTCTATAACATCTAGCATAGTGCCCAGCATTTCCTGGGCATCCAGTAATTATTAGTTGTTAGTATTATTGCCTTAATTTATGAAAGTCACAGAACCACAGTTTGGCCCCTTTCATTTTTGTAAGCTCTTTTATAGCATTTATAAATGAGAGCAATTGCTTTAATTGCTCATAGTTTCAATAGCTAGTATATTGCAACATGTTAAACTGCATAAAATGGTAGGAACAGTGACAAACTGAAGTGCAATTTAGCTATTTCCTATGTACAATAACATTTTATTAAAGACACATGTTTTCTTGTTCCCCTAACTGGGTAAAAATGGCAAAAGAAATATATTCAGTTTTTTCCTCTGTATAAGCAGGACATTTTAAGTTATCTTAAGTTTTGCATTCTGTAGATGAAGCTTAAGCTCTAGATCTTATTTGATACAATCTATCATCTAAGTCCCTGTGTCCCACATTTATTAAAGTGCAAAAGTAATAAGATGCTAGTTTTTAATTTATTGTTTGCCTTTTCATTTTTAAATGGAAAACCAAGGCAAATAAAAGTATATATTATGCACAGTGCTTGGCACAAAGTAAGATTTAAGATATACTGTGTCTCATTTTATCAAAATGTTCTTATGGAAAGGTGAATTAGGTAGCTGCCTAGGTGGTATAATTTCAAGTGCACCAAAAATCTCTGAATGACTGCATCATGGGTGATCTTAAGGAAATTTTTGTTTTCGTTGGATTTTCCAAACTATCTAATTAGCTAGGTAGTAAACATGTCATTGCCCCAAGAAAGCTGCTATTAAGCTATTATCATTGGCATAGAGGCATAAATTATATACTTGAATTGCTTGGATACAGTTCATTAGTTGATACTTTGAACGATGAAAAATTGAACTGCTGAGCAAATATATGTGTGTGTGTGTGTGTGTGTGTGTGTGTGTGTGTGTATCAGAAAGAGAAGATAGGATAGCAAGGTTAAATTCGGAGTTTTTAAAAGAAAAAGAAGACAGTGGCAAACCAGAGAGGATAGGTCTGAATGGTTTTGCCCTGGGTTTGGGGAAATAACTTTAAAGAGAAGTATGTTAAAATAGGGCACCAACTTTAGGTTTTTAACAGTTTTAGTTAGCACCAGCCTTCTTGTCAGTAAGTGGCATCTGGAGTCATAAGGCGGTGAGGAGCTCAGCTCATTCCTTTAGTCCACGGACAACCATCCTCTGCTCACATTATGCTGCTCTCTACTCTCCATCCTCTCAGCCTTGAAAAGCTGTTACAATTCCAAGAGAATATAGAATGTCAAATTTATGGTAAGTGGCAGCATTTTCAAGAAAAATTGTATGCCCTTTTAAAAATCTGAAGACGGCTTTAGAAGGTCAGAAGCGTCATGGGACCACTTTGCAACTTCAAGCAATAAATTGGTTTGACACCAGTTGTACAGATTATAATACTAAAAGTACATTCCTAGCACTTAGCTTTCCCCAAATAACTCAGAGCAAAACCCAACTGTCACAGTTGGGTTGACTCGATGGTTAGTTCTGTCCCTCTAGCGAACCCTGACTAATACAGTTGACTTCCAAATAAACTTAATATGATAATTAAGAAATACGATATTTGCACTAAAAATTATATCCTTTCATGCAATGGCTCCCACACCCCCATTGATTTTCCCTTCTCCATGTGTTTTTCTCTCTAGATCATAATGGGAGTGATTCTGCTCTATAATTTGCTTGGATCAAGTGCATTGGTTGGTGCAGCTGTCATTGTGCTCCTTGCGCCAATTCAGTACTTCATTGCTACAAAGTTGGCAGAGGCTCAGAAAAGTACACTTGTAAGTAACATCTTTTGGAAACCTAATTAGAAAAATTGAGAAATGCTATTTTAATTTAATAGTATAGGAAATTAATGCATATCACTCAGGATAGTTTGGAAACAATTATAGTTCACTTCAGTTCTTTAGCAGCAAATGTGTATTTTCCATGTTGTGAAAACAATTTTTAAAAGTGGATTGGAAATTTAAAACTTGGTGATTGTAGATTCAAAATACTAGAATCACAGTTCCTGATGTTTTAAAGTACCATGAGGTGATGAGGCTTTCAGTCTTCTTAGATCACTTGCCTAAAGAATCTTCTTAAGCATACTTTGACTCTATTGAATGTTAGTTATTGACATACAAGAAATGGATCAAGGTACAAGTGAAGGATCAAGGTACAAGTGAAGGGTCAAATTTGCTACTTCTGAAATTATATTTTTCTAGGGTAAACTCAAACCATGTGAGGATTTATGGAGTTACACTGACATGTTTCAGTGGCAGCTGCTCTTGCTGAAAATGTTTCTGGTCAACTTGGCAAGCAAGAAAAAGCCCAATTATTGACCTTTTCTGGCTTCAGT
The DNA here is from genome assembly GCA_004027715.1 of Plecturocebus donacophilus. Classification (NCBI taxonomy): domain Eukaryota; kingdom Metazoa; phylum Chordata; class Mammalia; order Primates; family Pitheciidae; genus Plecturocebus; species Plecturocebus donacophilus. The sequence continues at coordinate 21,384 of PVKP010014851.1, forward strand.
TTGCCGTGAAATTATTTTATTTGAGCACAAATGTGCTGCTTTTAGAGAAATATTTGCAAATAATAAAATTGTTGACAGCATGTTTACAAATAAAGTTTGATTAAATATGAGCAAGGCTGTCTGTAAATCAGGCATAAAATGCGGAGATGCTGCCACTGACGGGATTGTTTCTCGTTTGTATTTCCACTGTGACAAGCAAGTTGCATGTCATGCAAGTGGTTTTTATCGCTTGTTTTTCTGCTGCTTTGGGTAGGTTACTCATTATTTCTGTCTGAGCCATCTATCGTTTTGACTGCAATACACAAGTATAGAAAGGTGTGGAAGAGGAGCTTAGGAGAGATATGACGATTCCCAAACATCTGTCTCTTGTTTAGTTGTTCATACCATATTCATTCATTCATTGAACAATCATTTGATAGGCATGTAAGATCCTTTAAAAACCAAAAGTTGAACAAAAACCAGGCTGTTTGCTACTTCTGCTTTCTCCCATCTGTCTTTTGACCACTCTGCTGCCCCTTTTGATAGTTAATTGGTCATACTGTACCTTGCTAGTAATTCTAGTATTACATGTCATGATGAAGGGAGCTGAAACAGCTGGCTAAATTGAAGCTTTTGTATCTGCTACAAATCCCTCTACAATTATTTCAAGTTGTTAGTAAATCTAACTTAGGCCTTAATAAGGAGCTTATAAAGAAGTATGTGGAAATCTCTTGATAGCTAAGAGAATAGGCTTAGTTTCAATAGCTGTGTTATGAAGATGCAATATGAATGCACTTAACACTGTACCCTCATATTTTCAAATAAGAAGCCCACTAACTTTTCTTAAATTTCTTGTTTTTCTTCTTGTAAGTATGAATGGTAGAGTGGATGGGAGAAGAAAATGAGTTAGATGTTAGGAGCCATTATAAGTCTCCTTATTAGTTATTTAAATTTATGTCTGTATTATCTGCAGACATGATTAAAGGAAATCATGTGAAACTTTAGAAATTTGCTTTTATCCTTTATGTAAACCTAAGCAACAGACATGCGTATTTTTAAGTGGAAAGAAATTTTGAGGCCATCTCATTAGACTCTGTTTCATAAAGCACAAAGGGTTTAACTGCCTCTCCTGGGACTTTCACAACCTAGTTAGTGAGTGGTAGGGCCGGTCAGACATCTAGATCTCCTCAATCCCTGTCCATTACATGGACCTGCCTTTCCGAGTCACTTGGATGCAGCTGGTATTATTTTTCTTCCTTTGTTTTATAGGATTATTCCACTGAGAGACTGAAGAAAACAAATGAAATACTGAAAGGCATCAAACTTCTAAAATTGTATGCCTGGGAACACATTTTCTGCAAAAGTGTGGAGGAAACAAGAATGAAAGAACTATCTAGTCTCAAAACCTTTGCACTTTATACATCGCTCTCCAGTAAGTTGCTGTTGCTCTGAGAACAGGTGACATTAAGGGCAACCAGAGAAACTCATAGTCTATTCAGTTTAGATTGTGATCAATGAAACATTCTAGTCATTCAGGGACACCCATTTATTTTCTAAACACTTGCTGTTCAGTAGCCACCAGCCACATGGGGCTGTCTGTTTACGTTTAAAGACCAAAGTAAGCACGGGTTTAGAGTCAAGTAGACCTGAATTTGATTCCTCACAACTAGTGTGCCCTTGGCTATGTTCCTATACAAACTGAAATTCTTGATTTTCTTCATTAGTAAAATGAAGATGGTGATGATAATTGTAACTGTAAATAAAACCCTTATATCAGTTGAATTAGGATAAATAGTTGGTTTTCAGTGAAAAATTTGTTTAGTGAAATTGATTTGACTACACTACTATTGATCTTCTTATCCCCAAAGATCCTTTAACCCTTTAACTCTTTTCCCATTTACCTCAGAATATTCACGGGTAGGGCTTGTGGCTGCAGCTTTTACCCCGAGAAAACTTTGCCACAAAATATTTCACTTTTGTTATTATTTAGCATCACTCTAGGATATCGACTTTGGAAACAGAAGACATTATTCTATTTGTAGCATTCTGTTTTTAGTAGTCGTGTTTCCATTTACAAAGTATAGTAACTCTCAATCACTAAAAATGTCAAATCCTAGAAAATATAGGATTCTTTTTTTTTTCTTTTTTGAGACAGTCTTGCTCTGTCACCAGGCGCCAGGCTGGAGTGCAGTGACACGATCTCGGCTCACTGCAACCTTTGCCTCCTGGGTTCAAGCAATTCTCCTGCCTCAGCCTCCCGAGTAGCTGGGACTACAGGTGCGCACCACCACACCCAGTATTTTAGTAGAGACAGGGTTTCACTATGTTGGCCAGGATGGTCTTGATCTCTTGACCTTGTGATCAAGAGAGGTCTGCCTCGGCCTCCCAAAGAACGTAGCATTCTTATGTGTGATGTTAACATCTTTCTTGAACAGCGTTGGTTGAAGATTCATTTGATGAATCCGAGTTTTTCCTAAATAGATGATTCAGATGATTGTGACAATTCTCATGTTCTGTTTAGAAATAATTCCAAGAACAGTTTTTACATTCTATTTTCACATTAAAAATTAATCAGATTTGCTTCAGCTCAAAGAGCATGTTTATGTAAAATTAAATGAGTACTGACAGTAAACTATACTTTCTTTTTCTATCTGGGAAAAGGGTTAAAAATATTTGCAGTTTTTAACCTGTCTCCTTGAGAGCTTATAATATGATATTTTGTTCAAGACTGTCAAGAAACAGCCATTTTTGAAAACTGAGGAGAAAAAAATATCATTTTCAGGTGAAGGAAGCCAAACTTCATTCACATAAAACCTTTTTTTCACTATACTTTCAAGAATTTTAAAATACAGAGTTATTTCATCCTCAACTCTAACTTTTAAAAGCAACTGCTTCAAAAATACTGGTTTTTTTCTCAGAGTATGACTCTGAGTATTCTCATGAATAACAGGGTTTATGTGAGTATAATTCACACAAACTTAGCAAAACTACTACTACTAATATTTGATTTTATTTGATTTCTGTGTCAGTTTTGCTCATCTTTGTTGCTCCCAAGACCTTTAACAACTTAAAGTTTTGGAAGTTTCTATATTGTTTCCTCTTGAATCATAAACTCCTTTAAGGTTTAAAGATGATAAACATTTCTTTTGTGAAATAGATTTAGAGAAAATATTTGGTTTGTATAGCCCCTTTATTCTAGCCCAAATGCTTGATGCATTAAAAATGAAGTTGGAAGGACTTTTATCTTCCAGCAATGCACCACTAACATGGTGTCAAAATGCTAGAAGACAGGAAGATCGAGATTCACTTGCTTATATTGTACTGCTCTAAGCTGGTGGCCCCTTCAATGCATCCTTCTCTTCAGGGACTGAAACTCTCAGGAGAAGGTTGGAGGCAGCCAGAAATATGATAACAAAAACAACAACAACAAAGATATATTAACAGTATCTTTAGACAATTATTGCCATTAGTGGGTTTTTTTTTGTTTGTTTTTCTTGTTTTTTTTTTTTTTTTTTTTTTGATGGAGTCTCACTCTCACCCAGGCTGGTCTGCAGTGATGCAATCTCAGCTCACTGCAACCTCCTCCTGGGTTCAAACAATTCTTCTGCCTTAGCCTCCTGAGTATCTAGGACTATGGGCATGCATCACCATGCCCAGCTAGTTTTATTTTTTTAGTAGAGACGGGATCTCACCATATTAGTCAGGCTGGTCTCGAACTCCTGACCTCATGATCTGCCCACCTCAGCCTCCCAAAGTGCTGGGATTACAGGCATGAGCCACCACTCTTACCCATAAGTAGTTTTTCACATACTATCTCATTTAATTATTACAATAGCCCATTGATTTTGATTCTATTATTTATTTATTTTTATATATTCTTTGAGACAGGGTCTCACTCTATCACCCAGGCCAGAGTGCAGTGATGTGAACATAGCTCATTGCAGCCTCCAATGGCTGAGCTCAAGCACTTCGGCTTCCCAAAGTGCTGGGATTACAGGCCTGGGCCACCATGCCTGGCCTAGACTGTGTTATTAATTCCACTTTAGAAACTAAAAGATTGATGTATAAGGAATTTAAGTAACTTGTATTTCTTTCAAATCATCCAGCTCAGGTGAAATGTGAATCTAGCTTGTCTGTCTGTAGAGATGAGATTGGGTTGGTATTTGAGTCAAATACAATAAAAGAGAGGATAGAGGGAGGCCATACTAGGGGAGAGCAATAAGAAGTCATGAGGGGGAAAATGCATGATCCTGTGTTCATGATAGGCAGCTAGGATTCATGAGTCAATGGAGCAAAATTCCAGTTTGACCACTTCAAGTTTTATGATGTTGTTCAGTGCAGTCTTGTTGGTGATGAGTCGAATACAGCTGGCGATAAATCCTAGCTCTAACACTTTGTAATAGTGTAGTCTTGAGAAAATTACTTATATCCTTCTAGCCTCAGTTTCTTCATCTGTAACATGGGATAGCAATAATATCTACCATGTAGGATTGTAAAGATTAAAGAAGATAATGAATCATACAAACGTTTATTGAGTGCACACTTTGTCCCAGGCACTGTGTCAAGTGCTTCATCCTCATCTGATATAAAGCAGGTTAGTACACTTAGAAAATAGATGACAATACAGCAAAAGAAACTATCATCAGTGTGAACAAACTACACAATGGGAGAAAATTTTTGCAATCTATCCACCTGACAAGTATCTAACATGCAGAATCTACAAGGAACTTAAACAAATTTATGAGGAAAAAAAACGTAAAAAGTGGGCAAAGGTCATGAATAGACACTTCTCAAAGGAAGACATTTATGCAGCTAACAAACATGAAAGAAAGTTCAACATTGCTGATCATTAGAGAAATGGAAATCAAAACCACAATGAGATACCATCTCATGCTAGTTAGAATGGTAATTATTAAAAAGTCAAGAAACAACAGGTGTTGGTGAGGCTGTGGAGAAATAGAAATGCTTTTACACTGTTAGTGGTAGGAATGTAAATTAGTTCAACCATTGTGGAAGACAGTATGGTGATTCCTCAAAGACCTAGAACCAAAATTACCATTTGACCCAGCAATCCCATTACTGGGCATATACCCAAAGGAATATAAATTATTCTCTTTTAAAGATATATGCATCCATATGTTCATTGCAGCATTATTCACAATAGCAAAGACATGGAATCAACCCAAATGTCCATCAGTGATAGACTTGATCAAGAAAATGTGATACATATACACCACAGAATACTATGCGGCCATAAAAAAGAATGAGATTATGTCCTTTGTAGGGACATGGATGGAGGTGGAAGCCATTATCCTCAGCAAACTAACACAGGAGCAGAAAACCAAACACCACTTTCTGACTTATAAGTGGGAGTTGAATAATGAGAACACATAGACATAGGGAGGGGAACAACACACACTGGGCCTATGAGGAGGGCAGCAGGGAGGGAGAAACTCAGGAAAAGTAGCTAATGCATGCTGGGCTTAATAAGTGTGGCAAACCACCATGGCACATGTTTATCTATGTAACAAGCCTGAACATCCTGCACACATATCCCAGAACTTAAAATAAAATAGGATGACAATAGTCAGAGAAAGAAGGCTGAGGCAGAAACGTGGCTCCTCATCTGTGTTATTATGAAACTCAGATCAGTGTTTGGTTTCGCAGTACTGCACAAGAGTCTATTTTTGACAACCAAGTCATATCTGGACTTGCAAAAGCACAGTCTGATTCTGTTGTATGTACAGTGGTAAGGATGATTCCTGAGAGCGGATGATTTTTAAGACCTGAGCCCGCTACTATCAAGAAAATTAGATTCTAGCTTCTCACTCTGTCATTGCCTGGCTCCGCTACTAACAACTCACTTACTCTTTGGTCTCTTGGTTCCTAAAACTCTATAGTTTATGACTGTGTGACTATAAATCATCCACTGGACTTTTTATTTTTACTGTTATTTCCAAATGCTAGTATTTCAGGCTAAAATGTGAGTTTTTCTTATTTCAGCTAGGCATCTCATGCTGATCCAATGATAGTGAAATATATTCCAGGAGAGATATTTAGCCATGCAGAGAGTCCAGGATATGGAGTTATTTTATTAAAGGAAAGGGCCATAATTGAATATTAATATCACTGCTGGAAAGAGAACCTGAAGTGATGTCAAATTCTTGTTTTTAATCTGTGTAATAACCTGATTTTCACATATTTAAATTAGTTTAGTGGACTAAACGAAAGATAGATTTTAACCCCTCTCTAGAATACATGTTTGTTAAATTCTAATAATTTGTATCGCTAAAGGATGATTTTATATGAATTCTTTTGTTTGTAACATTTCATAAGAAAAGATTTTTAATAAAGAAAAACAGATACCGGTTAAGACTAACATATGGGAGCTCATAAAACTGCAGACAAGGCGATATTAACTGGGAAATGTTTACGGTCTCCAGACAAAATGACATTTAATACACTTTGTTCTTCCTGTCTTCAAAGAAAGTTTAAGTAATAATGGATGATTAATTAAAATTTCTGAAAATGTTTTCACAGTTCCCCAAAACTAATGCATTTTATTTCTTTCCACAGTCTTCATGAATGCAGCAATTCCCATAGCAGCTGTTCTTGCTGTAAGACACTTTTTCTCGCCTTTAGAAATGAAACCAAGTCAGTGCTTATAAATGATGTATGAGCAAGAATGTGTGTGTAGTAATATATATTACTTCACCTCTGTGACTTAGCTCTATTGCAGTCTCGGTTGCAAGAGTTCTAATCCAGGGTTTCTCAATAAAGGCGCTATGGACATTTTGATCCAAATAATTTTTGTTCTAGGGGGCTGCCCTCTGTGTTGGAATGTTTAGCAGCATTGCTGGCTTCTAGCTACCAGGTGCCAGTAGCAACCTCAGTTATGACAATCGAAACATCGCCAAATGTAGGCTTAGGAGCAAAAGGAACAGTGGTCAGGAACTAACTGCTCTAATCTCAATGACCTGGTTCCCAGACACTTTTATAACAACATGGAGCTATATCAACAACCAGAAAATCTTAAATAATTGCATTATATTTCATACTAAAATGACAACCTTGGAAACTGGTATTTTTTGTAGAAATTTAATTAGCTGGGCATGGTAGCGCATGCCTGTAATCCCAGCTAATTGGGAGGCTGAGGTGGAAGGATTACCTGAGCCTGGCAAGGTCGAGGCTGCAGTGAGCTATGATCACCCTACTGCACTCTAGCCTAGGCAATGCAGTGAGACCCTGTCTCAAAAAAAATGTAAATAAGTACTCTTTGGATATCAGTGCTGACAGTTTTAGTAAAGATCCACAGTGAGGCCCCTAAAACAACAAAACATTATTTTTTCTCCTGGAATATTTAGTATTGCTTGGAAAGGGCTTGACTGTTGGAAACTCTAGGTTCTCCACCCAGTTATTCCCCCTGCTTAGTAATTTGACAGAGTCAATTACCTAATCTGTACGTAGAATTTTTGCTAACTTTCTCATAAGTTTACCATCATAACTGCAGGTAAACCTTTCACTATTCACCAAAAGCAAATATTATTTTAATTAGGGAGTTTTGGATGAAGTCATTGTTGGCATAGTTACAATGGACATATTCCCATAGCAGAATGTGTTAGGTTTCTAAGACTGTGTGTATGCATGTGTGAAACTTTCTTCAGCTTTTACTAAAGAACTCCTTTCCTTGCACAGACATTTGTGACCCATGCGTATACCAGTGGAAACAATCTGAAACCTGCAGAAGCCTTTGCTTCATTGTCTCTCTTCCATATCCTGGTGACACCACTGTTCCTTCTTTCCACAGTGGTCAGATTTGCAGTCAAAGCCATCATAAGGTAGGCACTAAAGTGTCTGATATTTTTTGCTTGTTGATAATAGAAATAATGTGTGTTCATGGGAGTATTTGAAAAAATATAAAAAAGAACCTTAAAATCACTGCCAGGAGATAACCATTGTTAAAATTATGGTATGCTACTTTTCAGTCTTTTATTTTTTTCATATAAAAATAATTATTTCAAAACAAAAAATTTAAATATATCTAGTGTTTATCTCCTGGTTACACATATTGTTTTTATTATTTTCCCCTCATTTAAGTTTCATAATACATGATGTTTACTGACTATGTAATATTGCATGTTGGAAGTATTCAAATTTATTTAATAATTACCTTTTTACTGAACATAAAGAATGTTTCTATTTTCTCCCTAATATAAATAACATTGAAGTTCACATATCTCTGTTTATCTTAAACTTTTCTCTGATGATTTTCTTAGGTTGGATTTCTAGAAGTGGGGATACTAGTTCTCATAATATGTACATCTTTGAGGTCCTTGATGAATATGTTGCTTTCCACTAAAGTGGTGTTAGGTCAAAGAGGGCATACATTTTTAAGATTTTAAAAAATGAACACAGTCATAATGTATTTCCACTAAAGCTGTGCCAGTTTATATTGGCACCAATAGTGTCAGAGAATGTTCACATCATCACATTTACTATTTTAATTTTAGTTTAATCTGGAAAAAAAAAATCCAGGCTTAAAGTCTCTGAAAATGGAAAGAATTGTAAAACCATTTTGTATTTTGCTCATTTAAATATGCTTCTGTAGTGTTTCCAACCAGTGCAAATTTTGTCTCTTTATAATTTATAATGCACAACTATAAAAATAGATATGATAAGACCATTTCTCCACCATTTTTACTTATATAGATGTGTTACCAAACCAGAGAATATGCTGCTTATACCATAGTCTATATGTCTTATGCTCCTATAAGTTAGTCAGTCTTAAAGAAGAATTTTTTTTTTAGATATAGGCTCTTTATAAACCTATGAAACCTCAGAATGCTTTGTAAATAGTCATTATCATATTTACATCTGGCTTTTGACAGAAATGCCAAGATGTTGCAATATTGAAGAAAAATTGGAAAATTAAAACTTTAAATAAATGAAGTATCATGTTGAAATTGACAGAAACATAGAACATCATTTGTAAGACTTTTAAAATGAGAAAATTGTGCCCGTGTCTATATCTTACCGAGAAAATTAGAATTTAATATTCAATATACCAGAATCTTCAGTTTTAGGCCAATAGTTTACATTGGTTTAACAATGGCTTACTACCAAGAGATAAATCATTGTATAAATCATCTTATAAACCAAATTCTTATAGAATATGATAGCATAACATAGTTTCAATGTTAACCTCTAAGACATATCATTAACAACCAGTTCTAGAGCTGTTAGTGTCTAGAGCTCAAGCCTTCTGGCCACATCTGCCCTCATTTTCTTATTGTTCTGCCTTCTGAAACACTTGTCCAGATCACTGACTACTTTTTATAACACTGCTTCCAAATTAGGCAGTGCTCTGGAAGGGAAGCTACTTCAAACAATAAAATTGATAAATGGCCAGAGTCTGCTATTTTGGTCCTTATTTTCACTTTCTCCACTCAACAAGTGTCCCTTTCATGGTTGCACTTTTATTTAGAATTTGACTTTGTACTACAAGTGGAGATAGAAAGCAGTTGATAACTTACAATAGATAATGCCTCTGAAAGCAGGAGGTTAATTACCAAACATTGAAAGGACTATGAGTTGATTAAAAAAGACTGAAAACAATCTAGGGGTGGCCCTCCAATCCGTGGTATACAATTCTGTGGTAGTAAATCCTAGTACAGTGGAGGATGGAGATGCCCACTGTATATTTCTGCATAGCACTCTCCCTTCTGCACATCTCATGGAAAAGACATTTGCCAGTTTGATAAAGACCAGTCTTTTTTCAAGGCTCAGTTCCAGATTTCCAAAGCCATAGGCCAAACAGAATCTGCTTATAAAAGCCTGATTCTCTCAAATGAGTTTCAGTGGTTGAATTGTGGGTCCTACAGAGATGGCTGGTCAGAAGAGAACATTAATCCTTTTTAACACTGTCTGTTGGTTCTGGGAACCCAGATAAGTGCTCTCCCAGTGTTGACTGGACTTACAGCATTTTCTTCTGTGCCTAGAAACCCGTGACCAGCCTTTAGTGCCAGTTGGCCCACAGTGAGTTGAGCACACTGTTTATAAATGGAGACTTTGGTCAGCTGATTTTGAAATCTTCAGGAAGTGTGGAAATTCTAAGTCCCTCACTGCACTCTGAAATACATTTAGAAACTTGGTGGGTTAAAATGGGATAAAGCACACTCTCAGACTTGTGTTATACATGCGTGTAAGAGACTTGTAAACTTCTCTACTGGAGGAAGATTATGTACCATGTTCAATTCTCTGCTCCAAAATAATTTTATGCTTTTTTTTAAAAAGTTTCGCTCATTAGCCAAAGTTGTCTTCATGGCATTGAATGGCTGAGACCTGTATATATCTCGTCAAATGGAAGAACGAGGCAGATGTGATTCAGGTTGTCTCCTCACACACCCCAGCACTCCACACCATTTGAATTTTCTGGACATTTTATGATGAAGTGTTCTTGTCTACTTTCCCAAAACACAATAATGAAAAGTAACTATTATCTAAAATAACAAAATGCTCTAAGAAGAGTGATGTTTTTTAGGATGCTTGCCTCTCACTTTTCTACTTTGCTTTAGTTGAAAGAAAATAATATATGTGTTTTGCTCTTTTAAAAGTAATAGCTTGTGTCCTTTATAAATAATTTGAATGCAGGTATCTGTACATTCTGTTTGATGTACAATTCAATATCTATGTCCAAAAAGGCTTCTGGCCAAGAGAAAAACAAATGTGTAACACAAATCCTTCACTTTGTTGGGAAGTAACTTTGTGTTCTTGCTCTCATGTACCTCCCAAAAGAATGTATGCATGGCTCTTCACTGCATTATCTTAAGTCAAATAAATGGTTATTCATATTTACCATATAGCATACTTATACTTTAACCTGGTCTCTGTATTTCGGTTTACAAAATTTTATAATTCCTACAAAAAAAAAATACACGTGACAGCTGGGAACAAAATCAGTTTTCCCAATTAATATAGCTCCTGTCTAGGGTACTAAAGCTGTGTCTGCTCACCCAAAGTATAACTGGGGAAGTGAAAAAATAGCATACGACTAAGACCTTAAATATGTTTGTGAATAATCTAAACAAATGAGAAAATAATAAAATACTGATTAGAAAGATGGTGGAGGCAGGATAGTAAACTGGTAGAAAATATACCTACTTTCAAATCCTGGCCCTACCAGTAAATAACTCATTGTTCTACCTCAAACATGATTTAGTGTCTCTATAGCTCAGCTTCCTCAGTTGTCAAATGAGCACAATATTACCTGCTTATGGTGGTTGAGAAAATGTAATGAAATAATACACAAAAAGTGCCGACCATGTTGCCTAAATATTTTAGGTATGTTACAAATCTCCATGTTACCATCTTACCATCATTTCACTCATCTCTACCCATGCCTCAGAGCATCTTTTGTGGACATGCATTCATTTATTGATACAGGTACATTGCTAGGTATTCAGAATTGCAAAGATAAAAGATAACCTTACATCTTCATGGAGTCCACAGCCTAGTTAGCGAGACCAGGAAGGGAAACAGATTGCTGTATAATGAGTTATGGCGTTATAAATCTATACACAGAATGCTATGGCTCATAATGGACATTCTTGAAGCTTTTTGAGAGAGAAGGGAAACTATCTGATGAGTAAAAATTTAAAGGAGGTGGCACTCTTTCATAGAATCCTTAAAAGTAGGTAAGACTTGGCAAGTTGGAGAAAAAAATAAAACGTGTTTTAGCAGAGGGAGCAACAGATTCAAGGGGAAGAGGTGGGTAAGTAGGTGAGAAATCTTGGTATCTTCAGGAGACTAAAAGTAAATCAGTGTCATTGGAGGAAGGATTCTGATGTGGGAAGTATCAGGGCATGAAGCTGGAGAGTAAACTCCTGAGCAGCTTTTAGAAAGATGCGTAAAGGCAACAGGATGCCATTTGTCACTTTAAGAAGCGGGTCGTTACATGCATAGATTTGCATTTTAAAAATATAAACCTGGAAGTGTGGTAGAAATTACTTCACCCTCGGTCAGGATTTGTGCATTTTCAATAATTGTTTTACCTCTGTGATTTCTGAAAGGACCTCATATGAACAGAAAATGCTTTTTGTGTTACTCATTTATTATTTCATCAGACATTTCTTGAGGAATGACCATGCTATATTGTAGGCATTGGGATAGATTCTAAAGATGAAAATCTGCTTTTAAAGAGCTCACAGTCTAGTAGCAGAGATAGACATGAAACAAATACCAGCAATGACAAAACAGCAGTGCTGGAGATCCTCACCCAGAGAGCCTGGGGACTTGGGAGGAAAGGGAAGTAAGAGGTTCAGAGACAGGTTAGTACTGGTGCCCATTGATGGTCCTTGTCACTGATGTTTCAAAGTGGGTTGTTATGAAAAGAGAATGTCATCCCCATTCCCAATCAAGGTCAGGGGTCATTGCTTCCAATGCTCAGGAAGAGTGGGCTCATTTATTCCATAAAAGCTTTGTGTCTATACTGGAAAGATTAGTGATTTGTATCTATACTAGAAATGGAAATGGGAAATTGAACCAACCAGCTTTACTTAATGTCTGAATCATTGGTTTATTCCTTCTTTGATTTATTCAACAAACATTCCTTGAACAGCATGTGCCAGGCATTGCTAGACTTGGAGTTATAAAGACAAATGAGCCTGGCTTCTCCACTTTCTTTTTTGTGTAGAGACATAGTGTGAGATTGTTAAAAAGGTATTTCTTTGATTGATAGGGCTGCACTTCTTAAAATCTAATCTTTTCAAAATAAAAGAACAGAATAACAATCTACAAAAGTGAAGAAAAAATAACTGCCACTTAAGAGGAATGAGATAATGTTTCATAAGGCATTTATAACACTGTTTTTCAAGTCTATGTGGTCAGACTTTGCTGTCAAAGACTCAAAAATGTGTACAAACTGAAGCTCTTCCTAAACAGTGACCTCTTTTAGTTCCCTGCAAGTACAATGTGACAGCTAATAGATTGCCTTAATGGATTTTCATCTTCCTTCATGTTTCCATGGCATGCAAAGCCAAAATGCTTAAAGATCATGGGCAACAGACTGAATTAAATTTACTTTTTTCTCATTTTGTTACTGTGTCACAAAAAAACAAGCCCTGAAGACCTGTCTGGAGAAACTTGACTATAAGTTCAAATAATTTTTTTTAAAAAGAAACTGTTTATTTTATACATAAATTTTATAGTTTCCTATTAAAAGGCAATACCTCCCCTGTAGTTGCTGCTGCATGTGCTAAGCAAGTTTTTCCACTTTCTGCATCCTGGCTTGCCAAAAGGAGCACTTCTTTTCCTTTGCAACTTCACTGAATTTTCTTTCGTATATTATTTTATTTATAGGATAATGTCTACAAATTTTATTATTGTTTTCTTTGTTTTACTTATTTATTTTGGCTTCTGATCCTATGATACTGGTTTGAGAAAATTAGAATGGTTAGAGTAGATGAGCCAAGGAGTCTAGTGCCCAGGCTGAGGCGGTCACAGTAAAGAATGTTTGCAAATCAGTCTTCTAGAGCAGGGCCTCTCAAATGGTAACGTGCTTATGAAGTACCTCTGGGTATAGTCCAAATGCATATTGTGATTCATATTTGGAGGCAGAGCTTAGATTTTCTATTTCTAATAAGCTCCCAGTTGATGTTGATGCTGCCGGTCCTTGGCTGAAACTTTTGAGCAGTAAGACTCTAGAGGCCCCTCTCCTTGCCGGATTCAGAAAATGTGCATAATACATAGAGCTTAAGCAAGATACACAGTGGCCAGGGACTCCAGATCTGCAGTGGTTACATGCTAAATGGTTTTGGGTAGGTTACTTAGTTTCTCTGTACCTCACCTCCCCATCATTTGTAAAATTAGAATACTAAGAGGAATTTCCTCATTGGTGTTATTTTTAATCACTCTGTTACAAGTTCTTAAACAGCTTCCTTGTTTTTGACAAGGAATATAATTGCGGGAAAAATAAAAAAAAGCAAAGAATGTTCTGTTGAATTTAGGGTGACAAGTGGTCCTGATTTTTCTGAGATTTTTCTGGTTTTATAGCACTGAAAATTCCATGCTCTGGAAATCCCTCTGTCCCTGGCAATTTAGGATTGTCAAAATGGTTGATCTAGCTGAATTCCCAGTTGGTCTTTGAAAATGATTCTCACAGGCATCCTACTCACCGTGATATGTGTTAGGGGGTTATTTAAGTAGCACTTTGTTGGTGGTGGTTTTATTGTTAACTCTTATTTTGTGTTTGTTGCTTTCTGCAGTGTTCAAAAGCTGAATGAGTTTCTCTTGAGTGATGAGATTGGTGATGACAGTTGGCGAACTGGTGAAAGTTCGCTTCCTTTTGAGTCCTGTAAGAAACACACTGGAGTTGTAAGTGCTTTACTTTTCTTATGGAAGTTCTGAATAGAGGACAGTCTCAGCAGAATGGACAGATTAATATGACTGATATTAGAAGCGATTATAAGCTTTATTTTTTAACCCATGTGAAGAAAAATTGCCACTTGCTTCTACACAACCTCACAAGTCTAAAGTCAATAAACAAATGTATATGGCTTGTCTTTATAAATCCAGAAAGAATTGTCTGAAGAGACAATACATGTTCAATTCAAAAGGAAATTGAGAGTTTGGTTACTCCACATTTATATAAAAATAACACAAAATAAGCTTACTACTCATGCACCATTTTTATATTACTTTTTAACTATATTATACTTTTTAGTTTAAAACATTTTTTTATGTATTTTATCTTTAAATTTATCTTTTAATTTATCACTTAAATATAACATTGTCTCTTTTTATTTTCCAGCTGAATTACATTGCACTGTCTTTTTCTTACTTTCCAATTATCAAGCTCTTTTTATTTTGCATGTCACAAGGCTTAAATAAAATCATAAGATTAGTAAGTGGTAGAGCTAGAATTAAAACCTGAGTCTTGTAAGTTGTAGACCAGTTCATTTATCCATGATACTAATATTTACTTAGTATCTACATAAAATATGGAAACATAGTCAATGTTATTTTGTCATGCATTACATATAATATGAGTAAGTTATTTTTTAAATATATGCCTGTGTTTTTAGATTTTTTGGCTACCCTGTGCTTTGTGCTAAGACCTAGGGATGTAGCAATAAATGAGACATGTGAGATCCTTCCTGTCACAGAATTTGCTTTTCTGAGGCAGGAGTTGATAAGCAAATTAAAACAGTAACATAGTTTAACTGTGTGAAGAAAATAAAAGAGGATATCTCTTTTATAAAAGAGATAATAAAAGAGATAATATCCTCTTTTTAATAAAAAAGGATATCAGAGACTGAATTGGGTGCTTGAAGCAGGGTGGTCACTTCCAAGAAGTCCCTTCTGAAGAGCCAGCATTTGAGCTAAGACCTGAATAAAAAATAGGTACCTTTCCTGAAAGGTTATGGGGAAAGAGTATTCCAAGCAGGAGAACTAGTAGTTGCAAAGATCTTAAAGTATGAATTAATTTGGTGCATTCAAGGAACAGAGGGGCACTGTGGTTGGAGCCTAGTGAAGAAACGAAAGATGAGATCGGTGAGAACAATGATTGAGGGCCTTGTAAACCATGGAAAGAGTTTGGGTTTTATTGATATACAATAGGAAATTATTGAAAGTTTTCAAAGTAGGGAGTAATATAATTTTGCTTATATTTTTAGAAGATTATGTTATTGTTTTCCGTGTAGAGAGAAGTCACTGGAGGACAAAGAGTGAAACATATCAGTAAAGAGATCATTATAATAACATAGGCATGAGAGGATGATGGTTAGAATTAGAGTTTTTGGTCCAGTTGCAGTGGACATTGTGGAAAAAAAGATCAAATTCAGTATACACTTTACAGGTTGAGCTAATAAAGACTTGCTGATAGATTGGATGGAGGAGGTGAAGGAGAAAGAGGACTCAAGGAGGAATCCTACATTATTGGTTTGACTTCTGGGTAGATGATGTAGCCATTAACTGAAATAGGGAGGCTGGGAGATGACGAGATCGGCATTGAGGTGTAATCAAGAGGTACATTTTGCACATGCAAATTTTGAGATACTTCTTAATCCAGGAAGAGACATAAACATTGGAGATATAAATTTAAGAGTCATTAGCCATTAGATAATATTAAATCAATGACTGGTTATACCACTTTCTTGAAGAAAGTGTTGAAAACATTCTGAAGAAATTCTTAAAAATTAATATATTTCCTAAAGTAGAAAAGCATTGGTCCACAGTGAGTCATAAGTTCATATTAGTTAATGTTACTATTAGAAAAAGTATGAATATATTTACCATTTCTGTGAACTAACACAAGTGTACAGGCAGTCTCCTGACTACTGATTAGAACGTGGAAAGCTTTTCCCAGGAAATCATCTATACTATATATTTTTTACATCATTCTTTAAAACTGCCAAAAATAGTTAAGACAATCATGTCTCTGTATTTAGACTTGTTTTCTTCTGCTTTTCTGGAGGTTTGTTTTTTTTTTTTTCCTGTTAAGTTGTTTTATTGAACAGGTGTGATTTTGTCTGAGAAGGGACCACCAACCATGCTTATATATGGTGGAGGAACAATGCCTCAAAATGCTTGTTTGTTATTGTGTGGACATGGACACAAAGTCAAAAACGCATTAAAGAGTGTCTAAACTTTTCAGTAGTAGGAAGGTCAACTATTTGATTAGAACCAGGCTTGTCCCTCTTTGGATGGTCTTAGACTACCAAAGAACTTGTCTTTTAGCGATATGGGGATGACCTGAAGAGACAAGATACAGGAGGTTAAGTTCATGGAGTTAGGGAAATCTGAAGAATTTTTTTGTATGAGATGTGGCACAGAAGAAAAATGGAACTGAGAAAAGGTTTTGGAAAGAAAAAAAGAATCCCCTTCAAATGCATCCAATATCTTCAGGGTTATTGAAACCAGACTTGACTTCTTGATGTCTTTCAGGGTCAGTCATCACTGCTGATGGGCCAAACCACAAATGACAAACTTTTAAAAATGGAGTGAAAAAAGCTGTGTGTTTGAAAATAACACTAATGGAAACTCCTTCTTGAGAGTGCTTAAGATACTATGTTTTCTGTAAAAGCTTAGAGTTAAGTGGTTTTGGCTGTAGAATCTCCATGGAGAATTAGTGACAGTCTAGGGCCAAAGTCTCTTCATATTACATCTGTGGAACTTTGACTCAAATCTCTGTCAACACATCTCCTCTTCCCACCCTCTTCTTAGTTTTTTGAAGGGCATGAAGTCATTTCTTTTGGACCTGTGGGGGCAATAATGTTACAGAATTAAAGCCTCTGGAAGACAGTGCATTTTATATGTAGGTGTAGACCTATTTTCTATGGAAAATATATTTAGCCTAAAGGATATGGCTTTCTACAACCTCTCCTGCAGTGTACTTCCAGGAGTATTTGTGAGGGCTGTGGGAAGGAAAAACGAAACTAAAATTTTATGAACATACTCTCCTCCTCTCTCTATTTTAAGTCTAAATATATTAGTATTTTCTGTGTGACTGAACCACTGCTAGTGTCTTAATTTCTAATCTTTTCAGTGGCTTTTTAGTTTGTATATTTATTTGCGCGTAGCCTAGCAATGTACTATTTGATAGTTTGGTGTTCTCTTGATACACCAGTTGATGGAAGTTGGAAGAGCAATATCTTGTTTGGATTAAATTACTGATTATTCAAGGACATTCCTAATTCCCATAGTAGAACCCAATGGATTTTTCAAAAAGCTAAACCTACAGTTCCAGGCCAAAAAAATAACCGCCCCCCAACCCAACAACTTTCACAATTCTAGAATCCTTTGCTTTCCTAGGTAACTTAACAGTTTAAAATGTATTATCACTTAGCCTTCATACTCTCTATAAGGTATTTGAGTAGGGAAGATAATTATGGCTGAGTACGGTGGTTCATACCTATTGTCCCAGCACTTTGGGAAGCTGAGATGGGAGGATTGCTTGTGTCCAGGTGTTTAAGACCAACCTGGGCAACATAGGAAGAACCCGTCTTTACAAATAGATAAGTTAGCCAGGCATGATGGTATGCACCTGTAGTCTCAGCTTCTTAGGAGGCTGAGATGGCAGGATCATTTGAGCCTGGGAGGTTGAGGCTGCAGTGAGTTGTGTTCATGCCACTGCACTCCAGCCTGGGTGACAGAGTGAGATGCTGTTTTTTTAAAAAAATTATGTTGAAATACTGATTCAATATGTTTCTGGCAGAAATTTTGAGCTTTAAATTTTTTCCAAATGAGAGGTTTATGAGCTAAATATTCTACCTTCTCTTTAGCCATTTATCTATGTGTGAAACTGAACTCAAAAATTAGAGAATGACAAATTTCTAGGCATGACTTATGTTCACCTAAAATATGTGAAGACTGTCACACCTCAGCTGGCATCCTCTTTACAATGGATGTTTTAGTTTGTTGAATAGGAATAGGGCTATAAAATTTGAAATAGACTAGATCATTTTAAAAGACTTATGGATCTTCTGATGAAACACTGTAATATCTTTGGATGAAAAAAAATCTAGATCTTTATGCTTTTATCAATCCATAGCAGATTCTGTGTGCTGTGTAGCTCAATCTGATTTATGTGAGTGTATCAGATTAAAAATTATCATGATTCAGAAAATAATCAAGAATCTACTGGTGGAATGTTTAAAAGCCTAATAGCTGTATTAGTCTGTTCTCACATTGCTAATAAAGACATATCCGAGATTGGGTAATTTATAAAGAAAGGAGATGTAATGGACTCATAGTTCCACATGGCTGGGGAGGCCTCGCAATCATAGTGGAAGGCAAAGGAGAAGCAAAGGCACGTCTTACATGGCGGCTGGCATGAGAGCGTGTGCTGGGGAACTCTCCTTTGTAAAACCATCAGATCTCCTGAGACTTAATTCACTATCACAAGAAAAACATGGGAAAAGACCCATCCTCATGATTCAGTTACCTCCCACTGGGTCCCTCTCATGACATGTGAAAATTATGGGAGCTACAATTCAAGTTGAGATTTGAGGCGGGATGCAGGCAAATCATGTCATAGCCTAACAAATGGATTCTAGTTTGACCTGAGTTAATCTGATCACCTCTTAACACCATGCAACTGTTTTTATTGCCTGGGTATAATCCATCTGTATCATTGGAAAAAGATTATCCAAAAGTTAGTTTGAGACCTGTACTTTAACTTCCATCATTTGCAAGTATCCTATTTTAGTATTTTCATTTTTCTTAAGAGGCATGTGTATTAAACTATAGCTTAAGAATTCTTTTGTTTTTTTTAAGAAGTCATTGAAATAATTAAAATATGACATCCACTTGTTTCTTTTCCTTGGAACTTAAGTGAGGCAGCAATGTAAGTAAATGTTCAGTAAAACCTGATTTTTTAAAATAAAGCTTCAACTTGTGTTCTTTTCCATTTGGAATGCAGCAGCCAAAAACTATAAACAGGAAACAGCCTGGAAGATATCACCTGGATAGCTATGAGCAATCAACACGGCGTCTACGTCCCACAGAAACAGAGGATATTGCCATAAAGGTTATTTTTATTTCCTGGATTCTTACATGAATAGAAACATTTATGTTACTACTTTATGGTGAAGTTCTGCAAGTGTCCTAAATTGTGCCTTTAAATTCGTTTTACAGTTGTCATTAACCGTAATAACATTTAAAAACACATTCTGATGAGTTTTAATTGTCAGTTCTTCCTCATCTCCCAACCACAATTTTTGCTCCAGCAGTACATTTCAATAACTAGAGAATGTGCCTTTTTTCTGAATCTGCTTTAGAAGCTAGTGTCGCATGTATTTTTTTTTTTTTTTTTTTGGTATTCCTGTGTTTATAAACCAAATAAATTGACTTATGGAGAATAACAATATTATAAATTCAAATTTTAGAACTATAAATTAGATAGTCATTGTTTTCAATCAGGGGAGACTCAGACTAGTATATGCATTCAACAGTTTCCCGGTACTGCACTTGATCTGATTTCAAACTTGGCTGTTTGGACTTGCCCCAGCGATGTGTGCTTAAGTTAAGGTGAAACAGGCAACCAACAGTTGGGGTTAAGCCCCAGGGAGTGGTCAGCATTGTACAGGAATTGGAGTAGCTGCCGGCAGCAGTCAAGGGCCTCTAGCCGTGGGAGCTGCCGGAGTCCTGGAAACTTAGCACACTTAGGAAACTGGCTGCATTGGCTACTGCAGGATATCCAATTCCCCTGCACAGTCTGGGCCAGTCAGAGGGAGGAGGCTCAGTGTGGGGTGTATAATAGAGCCAAGAGCTATGTTTAGGTCTCTCTCTCTCCTTGACACCTGACACAATACCTTCCCACAATAGCCACTTCATTATTGGAACAAACGTGATTGAGTGTAACAAGCTAGTGCTAGCCCCCAATTTTCCATTAATTTGATGCGTGATGTTTGGGCAAATTACTATGCCTCACTGAGTCACAGTTTGCTCATCTCGAGGACATGCCATTTTAGTGGGTTGGTTGGGGGTTAAAAGGATATGTCACATATGCATAAAAGAGAGCTTTAGTGATTTTTGACTTTGGCTATGCATTAGAATCACCTACAAAGCTTTAAAAATGTGTGTGTGTGTGTGTGTGTGTGTGTGTGTGTGTGTGTGTGTGTGTGTGTGTGTGTGTTGTTCCCTAGGCAATTATAATGTTCAGGCAGAGTGTGAACTAGGGGCTATGAAAAGATAAGGAATGAGATTTTGGAAAGGATCCTCTATGCTGTTGTTTCTTCACTATGCCCAGATAACTACTGATGTATGAGTCAAAAAAAGGGCCAGTTTTTAATTGACATTTTCTGTTCACTGTAATAGGAATCTAAAAATATGTCTTTTCCATGTGTCTCATAATAGAAAAAAAAAAGACTGTTATGACTTTTTTTCCAAAATTGACCATTCATGCATTAAAAATAAAATGCTGCTTATCAATGGCTTTGGGTTTGCTGTGCCTCTGACTGGCCTCCGCAGTTTCGGGCTCACTTTTAAGCCCAAATTAATTTTTTATTTATGGTGAAAACTCACAAATTGGTAATAATGTATTTATCTTTTTGAAATATTTTTATTGCGAAATACAATATACTGCAGAGAAGTACATAGTTATATCAGCAGCTCCCTCAGATATATCACCTCCCAACACACATATTTGCTGTCCTTTTATATCATTCCCCTGAGATATAATTACCACCCTGACTTCTATAGTCATCATTTCCTTGATTATTCTTGCTATGCATGCCTCCCTAAAAACATATTTTTAGTTTCTTTAAAGTTTAAATGTGTGTGTGTGTGTGTGTATGTGTGTGTTTATTCTTTTGGTCAACATTATGTATGTGTAATTCATCCATATTGCTGTAACTGTAATTCATTTGCTCATTGGTGTTCTGTTGTATAAATTGTTCTATTGTATAAATATATCAGAATTTAATGTCTGTTCTACTTTGATGGGCTCTTGGGCATTTTTCAGCTTGAGACTCTTGTGAACATTTGCTGAGTTATAGGGTGTATGCATCCTCAACCTTCCCAGGTAATGGCAAACTGTTTTCCAAAGTGATTGTGCAATTTACACTTTCACCAGAAGTGACTAAGAGTTCCAGTTGCTCTACGTCTTCACCAATGCTTCTCATTTTTTGCCGAGTGTTGTGTGCTAGGAGAAATACAATTGTATCTTGCTGTGAGTTTTATTTGCATTTCTCTGATTACAAATGAGGTCAAGCACCTTTCCATATAAGATATATATATGAAAATGACCATTTGGGTTTGGGTTTAAATGTCTCTTTTGTGAATTGCCAGGTTTTTCTCTTTAAAAATTCTTGGTACTACTTTGATAGTCACATATGTTGCAAAATTATTCTCCCACTCTATGTGGCTTGGCTTTCTGCTCCGTGATATCTTTCATTGAACAGAAGTTCTTAATTTTAATATAGCCTACTACATAACTTTTAGTTAGTATATAACAACTTAGTATATAACAACCACTACCTTTACCTAGTCCCAAAACTATTTCATCACCCCCAAGAGGAAATCTCAAACCCATTAAGCAATTGCTCCCCATTTCCAACTCCTCTTTCCCAGGTTATGGTTAATGCTTTGGTTTTTTGGTCTTATTTAAGAAAACTTTTCCTACCCAGAGGCCATGAAGACATTCTATATTAGCTTCTAAAAGCTTCAAAACTATATTTTTTACCTTCAGTTCTTTAATACATGTAAAATCAATTTTTGTGTTTAGTATGAAGTAGGGATGTAATTCAGTAGGTAAGTCAATGGTGAATAATTTATTAGTAAATCATAAATGTAGCAGTAGTATATTTATTAGTAGCTATTTTCCTAAATTTAGTAGTAAATCAGTAAGGTCTGATTTAATGTTTTCAAGTGTGATATCCAGTTGCCTAGCCCGATATATTGATCACTATCCCTACTGATCTTCAGTGTGATGTCAGTTACACATTAAGGATCTATATATGTGTGGATCGATTTTTTGAAAAATCTTTATTTATTTTTCTCAGATTTATTTATCTGTTCAGTATTCCACTGTAATGATTACTATAGTTTTCTAATAAATATTGACACCTTTTAGAACAAGTCTTTATACCTCTTTTTTTTTTTGACCTTCTTAGCTATACTTGGCCCCTTGGGGGAAAGAGGCTTAGGTGCTCTGGGGCTCACATCTTTGAATTTGTATTTTTTCCTTATATTTTGACTTGACATTTCCTAACTGCTTTCTTTAGTGAGATGTTTTACAAACCAAATTTTGTTCAGCATTGTTACTTATTTTCAGCAGGAGGAAATGGACAGTGGTCTGTGTGTCCTCTATCTTTAAATTTTTAAAAAACTTCTTTTCATTGAGGTGAAATTCACATAGCAGACAACCATTTCAAAGTCAACAATCCAGTGGTGTTTAATACATTCACAATGTTGTGCAACCACTACCTTTACCTAGTTCCAAAACTATTTCATCACCCCAAGAGGAAATCTCAAATCCATTAAGCAATTGTTCCCCATTTCCCACTCCCCTTGCCCCAGCAGAAACCAATCTGCATTCTGTTTCTATGGATTTGCCTATTCTGGATATTTCATGTAAATGGAATCATATACTAGATGACTTTTTGTGTCTATATGGCTCCTGCTTTTAAATTTTAATTCATTATTTCCCTGTAGCCCTGATACTCCTTCCTATCAAAGTCACCTTATCCCCAATTTACCTACCTCTATCCCCATCATTATAGAATCAGCTCTAATGTGCTCAGGCATGCTCATATCCTTGTAAAATATGCATTATTGTCATAAGCATCTATGTGCTCTCAATTTACTTAAATGTTTTCATGATCGTTTGCTCCTTCTAAGGGCACTATTGTATCCTGTAGAATGCATCACTGCATTTTACTTATCCCCTAGTGATGGACACTGAGCTTGCCACCATCTTCCATCACAAACCCTGCTATGATGATCGTCATTGTACCTATCCTTACATGAACCTTTGCAAAGATTGATTTATATATTAGCTGATTTTCTGAGTGCAGACATCTAGTTGGGGAAGTCAGGATTTTAACCCTGCTGGTGGCCAATTTAGTGCATTTTGTAAAAGACAGGAGGAAATGAAAATGTAAATCATAGCAGGAGAAATTAACTTTAGCCTTCCACCTCTTCTATCTTTCTTGGGTGGATGTTGTTCCTTCTTTTACTTCTATGTAGCACCAAATTGGAAGGTGACATTGCATTCTTCTAGTTCTTTCCTGCTACTTTCAGACCATAACCTTCCCCTGTCACATTCATAAAGCAATGGCATTTTCTACCTGTTCTTACGTCTATTATCAGAAGACCTCATAATCACTCTTCCACCTTCAATGTAGAGTATGTTTCCTAGTCCCCCTTTTTATCTTTGTATGTGCCACACATGGATAGGATTTAAACTTCCAAGGGCACAGTCTATCTAGTATTGCAGCCTGAAAATCCCCTAAGCTACCATCACTCCATTTGTACAACCTCACCTGTAGTTACACTTGGTCACTACCTGGAACTGCATCCCCTCTATCTTACTCTATTAGACTTGTCAGCCACTGACAACAAAATCTTGGTCCCCAAGTTTTCTCAGGCTTTTACTTTCATGGTCACTGTTTTTTAACACCATTGAAACCTTCAATATCTTGAGCCCCTTCTTTTTTCTCCCAGTCGTTGAATACCTTTCTGCAGCAATCCAACCTCATGCCTTCTACACATCTATAACAAGACTGCTGAGTGCTATGGAAAAGGTGACACAGTGGTGCAGGCCAGCATGGCCACCAATTATCTCCAACCTCAGCTGACACCCCTCCCCAAGTAGCTATCTACCATTCTTTTACATGCCTCTTAGCAGCATTATTTTCCAAACCTACAGTAGCCACGCAGCTGTCACCACTCTATTCCCACCTCTTTCTCTCTCCTTTCGCCTCCTCTTTCTCCAGATCACCTTAGCTCCCAGTTCACTGAGAACATCAAGAGTGTCATGTAGGGCCTCTCTCAGTTTCATGCTGGCCCTTGTCCACAGGCATCTATATTTGTGCCTCTTTTAGCCTCCTCACCTACTCTCGGAGAGAAAAAAAAAAAAATCTTCAACCTTTCAAGCTGTATAATTTCTTTGAGTGCTATTTGTCATTTAACCATAATGATGGCCCCAGCCAGCTCTGCCCCAGCTAGCTCTAGTCATCATTTCCCCTGAAATATTTTCCAGTTTTTTGATTTTTGGCCTATTCTCCCTATAGTTCTTTACCTACAAGTGCTTCCATTGACATTCAGTATATTTTACAAAACTAGCTAAAAGGCCTCTTTTTTTAAAAAAAAGTTTTTTGACTCATCCCAGAGGTAAATGATTTTATGAGCTGCTATTGTACTTCATGTCTGTCTGTCCCTTTTATTTGGTACTTAGCCCATACTGTCTTGTCTTGTACTCACTTCTTTCCATGGTTTACTTACTCAACAGATTGCAAGCTTCAAGGGAGCAGGGAAGATGTCTTATGCCTTCTTTGTAACCTACACCAACCTAACATAGTGCCTCACGCTGAATGAGGATGATCACTCATATTTATAAAGCAATCAGTAATTGTGATCCAGCCCTTCCATGAGACCCTCCTTCCATGACTAATTTCATGCATAGCTATGTGACTGATATTACTAAATATTGTGCCATACGTATTACAAGCTAGACAAAACCTGCATGGAAAAACATAACCTAACCTTTTCAAGTAGAGTTTTTCACTCTTTAAGTTGTTCATTTTATGAAGTTTTCATGTTATATGCAGTTACAATTGAGATATCACAAATCCATTCTGCAAAATTCCAAAACAACAGTATGCTTAGGAATTTCATTTGTGGTTTTGAAATAAAATATTAGTTTATGAGTGAAATGTATCTTTAATTTCTCCTGATTTTTAGAAGCCCTTCTTCCACTCATGTGTATCTACTCCATCCTTCTAATTTTGGGTTCTGTTATTGTTTTATTTTCTATTTTTATAACTGGTTAAACTATTAAGTCCACTTGAAGCTTATTAAAACAAATAGATTTCGTGGGATGAATAGAGGGTATTGTGATCTCTGCTGATTGTTGGCATTTATACCAGAAGCAATGTAGGCTCACTTCTTTTATTATTTTTTATCTTTTTTTTTTAACTTCAGTGAATAGCCTACACAGTTCAGGAAATTCATTAATTATAGAATTTTCCTCCTCAGCTAATGCAGGCATTTTGCTGAAATAATTTGTGGTTATTTCTCTTCTTTAATCAGTAGGATTTGGGGAATTGTCTGGCAGTGAGAAAATAATTAATGTGGGGATTTCGTTGGAAAATGTTTGGGATAATTGTCTTTTAAGAATGTCCATATGTAAATGATCCAGTAATCCCAAATTTTCAAAGAAGATTTTTGGCAATCTTCATATCACAAATTGAAAGACCCTCCTTTCACTTTCATTCTTTTTAATTTTTCATTACTATCACTAAATAACTCTAAATCAGAATTTCACCTTGTGTGTTCTACCTTGTATTGTCTTCTAGCACTTAAAAAATTTTATTTTAATTAGAATTATTCATTGATACCACATATATAATTTAATTTCTATATTTATATTTTGTAGGTCACAAATGGGTACTTTTCATGGGGCAGTGGTTTAGCTACATTATCCAATATAGACATTCGAATTCCAACAGGTAAGAGTCATTTGTTACTCATTTTTGTAATTGTTCATGACCATAATCATGGTTTTCCAAGGTAATTGAGCCTAAAAAAAAGAGAAAGACTTTTTAAAGACATAAATATTATTTATGGTTACCTATTTGCACCATTTTGCTTGTGAGCCACTGTGTCATTGTGGGAATGGCTGGAAATGATAAGACCGACCTTTCACTATGGAGTCTATACCTTTGGACAATTATTTATTGTTCATTTGCTGATTTGGGCAATTTAAACAGTGGGGTGGTTGATTTCACTTTTTGTTTGAGAAACACTTTAAAGAATATGAGAAACTTATTTTCTATCCATGAGAAATACTGATAAAGTTTTCAAGATACTTAAAACTTAAATATCCAATAATTATATGGATTTAATATTTTTAAAAAGTTTTATTGAAGTGTAATTGATTCACAAAAATTCCACATAAACATCAAATGATGCTTACATTTTGATGAGTTTTGGCATATGTATATATGTGTGAAAACCATCATCACGATAAAGGTACTCAATATGCAGTCGCCACCAAAAATTTCCTTCTGTTCTTCTGTTTTCATTTCATTTTTTATGGGAAGAACACTTAACATGAAACTTAACCTCTTAACACATTTTAAAGTACAGAGTACTATGTTGTTAATTGTAGGTACTAGGTACTACATTGATAGCAGATTTCTAGAACTTATTCATCTCACACAACGGAAATGCAGTAATACCTATTGAACAACAATTTCCCATTTTCCCTTTCCTCCATCCCCTGGAACCCACCATTCTATTTTCTGCTTCTGTGAAAAGAAGTGTCTAAAATTTTGACTAAATTAGTTAAAACACCTAAAAGTCAAAATTTTAGATACCTCATATAAGTGGAATCATACAGCATTTGTCCTTCTGTGACTGGCTTATTTCATTTAGCTTAATGTCCTCTAGGTTCATCCATGTTGCTGTGAATGGCAGGATTTCCTTCTTTTTATAAGACTGAATAATATCCCATTGCATGTATATACCACATTTTCTTTATTCATTTATATGTCAATGGACATTTGGGTTGTTTCAATATCTTGGCTATTGTGAAGGATGCTATAATGAAAATGGGGGAGCATATATCTCTTTGAGACCTTAATTCTGATTCTCTTGCAAAAATACCCAGAAGTAGGATTGTTGGATCATATGGCAATTCTATTTTTAGTTTTTCTAGGAACTTCCATTCTGTTTTTCATGGTTGGCTACACACTTCTACATTGCCAGCAACAGTGTGTAAGGGTTCCAGTTTCTCCACATGCTGACTAACACTTCTTATCTTTCACTTTTATTTTATTTCAGCCATTCTAACAGTTGTGAGGTGATATCTCATTATGGTTTTGATTTGTATTTCCCTGATGATTAGTGTTGTTGAATGCCATTTTATATATACGTGGTAGCCATTTGTATGTCTTATTTGGAGAAATACCTCTATTCAGGTTCTTTACCCATTTTTAATTGGATTGTTTTGTTTTGTTTGCTATTTTATATTTTGGATATTGACCTCTTATCAGATAGATAGTTTGCAAATATTTTCTCTCATTCCATAGGTCTCCTTTTCATTCTGTTGTTTCCTTTGCTTTGTAGAAGCTCTTCAGTTTAATGTAGTTCTACTTATCTATTTTTGGTTTTGTTGCCTGTGCCTTGGTGTGAAATCCAAGAAATCACTGCCAAGTTCAATGCTAAGAGGATTTTCCTCTATTTTTTTCCTTAAGGATTTTTTTAGTTTCAGCTCTGACATTTAAGTTTTTAATTCATTTTGAGTTGATTTTTGTGTATGGTGTAGTATAGGCTCCAATTTTACTCTTTTGCATATAGATATTCAGTTTTTTAAATGCCCTTGTTGATGATCACTTGACTCTATATGTATAGGTTTATTTATGGTCTCTCTTTTCTCTTCCATTGATTTATGTCTCTGTCTTTATGCAAGTACCACATTGTTTTGATTACTGTAGGTTTGTAATGTATTTTGCAAGCAAAAAGTGTGATACCTCCAGCTTTGTTCTGCTTTCTTAAGATAGCTTTGGCTATTTGAGTGTCTACAGTTTTCATATGAATTTTGGAATTAGTTTTTCTATTTCTGTAAAAAAAATCCACTGGGATATGTATAAGAATTACATTGAATCTGTAGTTTGCTTTGGGTAGTATGGACATTTTAACAATATTAATTTTCCAGTCCCTAAGCCCGGATGTCTTTTCATTTTTTTGTTTGTGTTAATTTCATCAATGTCATAGTTTTCAGTGTATACATTTTTAACCTCCTTAGTTAATTTTATTTCTAAGTACTTATACACTAACAACAAACTGTCTCCAACTAAGAAAACAATACTATCCACAGTAGCATCAAAAAGAATAAAATATTTAAGAATAAACCCAGTAATTTTTCCTTAAAATGTCTCTATAATTGAATAGAAATATTTTTTGACCTGGCGTGATGTTCATTAGGTGAAGATTTTTCTATTATAAATGCAAAACAAAGAGAGAAATTGAAGAAGAGAGTATCTTAGTAACTTAGCCCAAATCATTTTTATCCTGATTATTTTAGTCAAAATTGCCCTTTTTATTCTGAATGAATTGAATAATAAAGTTAAAACTAATCTAGATGATCTGGGCAATTATTTCATTGCTCTCTTTACTGATATCAGCTATTCTCATAGTTTTAAACATAATAAATCTTTATATATATATATTTTTTTCTTTTTCCAAAAAGACTTATCACAGAAAGGAGCTGTTTAGAATACCATATCGATAGAAATCAAAACTGGGCCAGTGATTATAAAACATTAGCTTTTTATAAATGTGTTTTGATTTTATTTCACTAAGAATTCTATCTCATTCTGTAGTTATCCTTTGTTTTGCTTTACTAGGTCAGTTAACCATGATTGTGGGCCAAGTAGGATGTGGGAAGTCCTCTCTTCTCCTTGCCATCCTTGGTGAGATGCAGACATTGGAAGGAAAAGTTCACTGGAGCAAGTATGTATATTTTTAGTTGGCCTCTGTTGCTATGTCATATATCTGACAATCTTCCAAGGAAAGAACTTAGAGAAATACATTTACATGTTCTGACTCTGAACACCCCTCAGAAGTAAGCACAGCTTTAAAAAAAAAATTAGTGGTAACCTTAAATGTTATAAGTAAAAAGTTACAAAACATTTATTACAAAAGTTGTTTATCATAGCATAAACTAGTATATTGCTGAGACAAAAGGTTGGAATTGTAAAGATAGATTTTTAAAGTTAAACGGGTAACACTTAAATAACTTAAAAGCTCATTCTATAATAAAATAAGTTATGGAAAACTTGCATTATTTATAAGGCTTAAATAGAAGCAGTGCCTTAAAGATTCAATGTTCAGAGAAGAAATGTCAAATTATCTTTTCCAAATTCTGCTTAAGAAAGTAAAAATCAACGATTTATCCTTACGCTTACTTAAACTAGATACTAGAATTACCTAATTGGAGATATGAATAGGGTTGATCAGTGTGTTGTGCAGTTCTAAAGACATGGAAAAGAAAGTGCATCTTTCAGAAATTTGAATGATTGCTTTTCTTCTAGATATTTGAATGGTGGTCAAAGCACATTGTGGTATTAAAAGTGATTCATAAATATGTTACATAATTGGTTAATAAAGAACAAATTAGATTTATTTAGTTTGACCTACTTAGTAGACTCCTCATAAGTAGTTTATGAAGAAATTGGCTATAACTAATCTAAGAAATTAGGCTATAGACGAGTGGTTCTCAAACAGCTGTGACTTTTGTCCCTGGGGACATTTGGCAATGTCTGGAGACATTTCTGGTTTCACACGGAAGCACTGGGTTGCTACTGGTCTGGTGGATAGAGGCCAGGGATGCTGCTAAATATCCTACAGCGCACATGAAAGCCACCATACCAAGGGATTCTCTTGTCCCAAATATGAATTGGGAAACCTACAGAAATTCTTTCATATCATTTTGTCCCTACTATCGTGAATTCTGTGGCTGAGGTGGCTGTTAACGTACATAGACATCTCTCAAGAATGAGCAGACTATGGCACTTTTAAGAGTAGATTCTGGGGAGATCCAAGATGGCCGACTAACAACAGCTCAGGAATGTAGCTCCCAGTGAAAGCGCAGAGAGCGAGTGGACGCCGCACTTTCCGACGAGTTTTTGTTGCCCACAGACCGGGAGATTCCCGGCGGAGAAGCCACGCGGGTCGCCGGCGCGACTCTTTTGGCCGACGCGGCTGTTTTGCCGGCACCCGGCGCGGCGCTTCCCGGTGCGGAGTATACGGGACGGACGGGCTCGGCTGGTCCCATCCCCACAAGGAAA